>JADLZN010007383.1:19788-54219 GCA_018155175.1 Sinocyclocheilus anophthalmus | reverse complement strand
AAATATATAAAAATATATATATAATAAGATATTATTACACACACACACACACACCACACACACAATTGGGATATCTATCTATTATTTATCTATATATCTATCTATCATCATCTAATCTATCATCTATCTATCAGATTTTTATATTTGTATACTCTATATATATATCTTTTACATATGGGTCATTCTACGAAATCGGTGCCTTTTGCGTCCCTAAGAAATAATCAAACATAGATTAGAATATAACAACAAATAAATTTACAATTTAAAAACACAACAATACTATGTATTCTTTCATCAATATTACATAAAAGTCAATTAAATTTTATTTTAAATAATTTAAATAGCATTTATGTTGATAAGGGTAAGGTTTTTGGCCTGTACCTCATTGATTTTTTTTTTTCAGAACGACTTTTAATTTGAAAAATGAAGGCAAAATGATATAAAATAACATTTGCATATTGTTTTAAATATAGTCTCATTGTTAAGCAATGCTTTTGGCTTAAGTATGCATTTTTTCTATAAAATTAAATAATTTTATTGGTGTCCCCTGATTTCATGTCAGCCCTGTTACCCTCATCAAAAACCCTTGTAAAATAATGTACATTTAAGTGTTTCATCTCTCAATCAGGATTCCTACACTTAAAACACAAGCATGTTTCTCTCTCACTTCTATAATGTTCTATTTTTGATGATTTATGAGGTTTGACTGAGGGGGGCATCATGCAATGTCAATACTGTTACCATTTTCAAAGTATAAATTTAAACAATTATCTATTACATTGAATATAATCAATATCTACAAGTAAAATCCTTTCAAAGTGTACAACATGTGCTTTTGTGAACTCGACTTCTAGCTATAAATTAGCAAATTAGTTTGAAATCATCAAACCTGTTACTGTCAGCCCTGTTACTTTTCAGGGTAAAAGGTTTTGAGAGATGTGGGTAACAGGGATGACATAGATTAGGTGTCACCCTGTTTTTAAAGATTGTCTGTAAAATTCAAACATTTTAAAGGTCACCCTGGCTGTATTATTGAGCTAATGCCTATATCATTCAGTGGCATATGAGCATCAGTTACATTTTTAGTTATTGTTGATATTGTTACTATTATTGTTGTTAATGACCGAGATAGGATGATCAGTCTCAATAAAAATCATTTTGTCCATAACTCATTGTCAATAATGCATCCATGTAAATTCAATTACAAACAAGACCTTCACCCCAGTCCTGCAATGTTCAAGAAAGTCATGATCTGATAATTTTCCTTGCCTAATAATTAAACCAGATCAGTATATTTGAAGTTCTGTGAGGGGACACAGACAAACAGATGGATGCATTATCTAATTACAATACTGTTAAAACATTAGATCTCTTAGAAATGCTATGCGAAATCAACAATGAACTGACTTTAACTGAAAATCTGACTGTTTACTATTGTCATACAATTATGCCAAGTAAGCGCAAAACAATATATTGCAATTTAAAATGGTAAAACTTTACAGTATCATGTAAACAAATCTATGCAGTGTGCTGAAGAATGTGAGTCATATCATCCCTGTTACTCTGGTCAGTCCTGTGACTATGACGTCAATCCTGTTACTGTCTTTAAATTCATAAAAACTGTAAAAATTATATTTGATACAGCCTTCCAGGTTTTTTTTATGTAACTGTAACTATATTTTATTTTGGACCTTTTTTAATATCTCTCTTGTAAAAATATATATTTTTCTTAATTGACATGTGGTCACCCTCCAAAATCAGGATGTTCTTGGTCATCTGAATGACAAATATAAAAATATTTCTTTAAAAATCCAATAGTCATAAAATAATAAATGACATAGTCTGAGATGGCAATACAATTTCTTGTCATTTTAAGGTGTCTTCATTTCATGGATATTTAAAAACAAAGTTGATTAAACTTATTTTATTTTGAAATTTTTCCAAGTGGAAAAGGCACCAATTTCGTGGAATGACCCATACATATAGTAATATTGTATATTGTGTATATTATTTAATAAAAAAAATAATAACAAATCATAGGCCTGCGGGACATATTTATGGCTAGTACATTTTCTCAATCGATTGAAAAGTTATTTCTGAACTCTGTTTATTTCTATCCAGCTGAAGGTTCAAATGCTGTCTCTCCACAGAGTGAAGGCGTGGATCTCCGCCAGCTCTGCTTCTCAGTTGATTTATGCTGGTCTCTATCAAAACATGAGTGCTGAGAGCTTTTGGGCTTGTCTTCGCGAGCACCTGCAGGCTGCTTTCTGCCTCTTTAAGTCTTTGAGCAGCTAAATGTTTAAGCATTTTAGTCATGAAAACATCAAGCTGGTAATGAAGGGCTCTTTTTTCCCCGCTCTCCAACAGCCCCCCCCCCCCCCCCCCCCCCCCCCCATCAGTGGCATTGTAATCACAATCGGCAAGGTGCTGAGCGGAAGAGATTAAAACACACTGCCTCACATTCCTTACAGCTGACTTCACCTCAAACTTTACCTTACAAAACACAAGCTGCACAGCTCTGTGGCTCTCTTTCAGTGTTCTGTTCTAAACCCTAGTAAGTGGCCTATGTGGACAGCATTTTTAGGCATCATAGGTGCACACCAGATGTGAAATGTATTCCAAACAGTAGTCTGCCTTATACCTTGTCTTGACTAAAATCTAAAGAAGGCTTACATGTATCCTTCGTGAGTAAGACAAGACCAGAATGCATTGAATTGGATGTTGGCATCCAAGATGTCAGCGTTCGAGTAGCGTGCGGTTTTAGAGTATTGAGGTGTTACCATAGCAATGGGTTAATGGCCAACCCTTCAAGTTATTCAGAACCAATAGTTTGATGTCTATCGTAATGACAGTACGATACCAACACTACGCAACTATGCAAGGCGTTTTATTTGAATCTAACTTTCTAACCATAGATAGATTTGGCACTTGTGCACTTAAACTTTGTTTTATTTTTTATTTTTGTGGCCTTTAACCACCTTTAGTCCCTTGCAAATCTGGGCCTGCATCTACAATTTTTGGGGGGGCGGTGTATTCACTTTGAAAAAAATAATGGCACCTGTTTCTGGATATTGATTGAGCTAAACTACTAGTGTAGATATGTAGTAATATTCAGATGCAATGAATAAAATGGGAAAAACACAAACACGAAACTTGTAAATAAAATAATTTTATTATACCATTCAATAACATATAGCTATTTTATAAAATAGTAAAATAGCCTACTGGAAGCGCTGTAGTTTAGCTGTATATTATAGCTCCTAAAATATGAAAAGTACAACACACAAATAATATTGTAAGTTATTTTCGTTTCTGAACAAAGAAAGTAGTAATTGATGTCATAATGTTTGTTTTAATTGCCACATAACACGCATAAGTTAAAAAAAATCACAGACATTTGCAATCAAGACTGTGAAAAAAGAATGCCAGAATGAAGCCACAAGTGCTATAAGAATACTAATGTAAATTGATTAACTGACAGTAGGAATTCTTAACCGATTAACTGCCTACACTGTAAAATATAAGTGACATTTTAACTGTAAAAATTTTTTAACAGTAAGTTCCCGTACTATATACAGGGGAAAACTGTAAAATATCTAACCAGACATTTCATGTAATTTTACAGTAAAATGCTGTTAATTTTACAGTTTTTAGAAGTAAAAATAACAAATCAATGTATAATTTACAGTCATAAACTGTAAACCGATATTCCCAGAATTCCCTGCATGACACTCCACATTTGTTTTTTTAATAGTTTTTGTTATTAGTTATGTATATTTGGGCTATATGCTACATCTTCTGTTGTTTAATGAAAGTTGAATGCATTATTTAAGTATCATGTGTGTTACCATGATGGTGTTTTGTGTTTGCATGAATGACTCGTGCACCTTCTATATATTAGTATATACTTCTGCTTGTGGCGAAGCTAGCTTTGATTCTTCATGTGGCTTTCTCTTTTACCACCTGCATTATTATGGTGGTTGTCAGTATGTTAAAGGTACAAAACAGATTTTAATAGCAGTGTGCATTGTTGAATTTACTGGTTTACATTCAAATTTTCTTGTTTGTAAATTACAGTTTTATACTGTAAATGTACATGGCCGTAAATGTGTTTACAGTTTTTCTGTATTTTTTACAAAATTATTCTGGCAACCACAGCTGCCAAAATTATTTTTTGTAAAAACGACAGAATTTTTTTTACAGTGCACTTTCATTCGCTGCATACTTAAAAAAACACACTAAATATAAATGTTACGTTTTTGAGAGGAAAAATATAACAGATAAATCATAAGTTGCATTTTATTACATTTGGAAATAATATTCCCGGCAGGCCTACATACTGTAAAGCGTAATTTGATAATGTACCAACACAGGCCACAACAAATCCTTTAGTTAACCTTATACAGAATGTATTCCAATGAATAAATATAATATAATTGCACTATATAATATAGGCATAGCTATAAACAAGCCAAAACAAATTAATTTAAACTAGAACTGAAAATATTATGTATTATGTATTAAGTATGATGTATTAATGCATATATAGTGTTCGCATGGGGCAACGACGCAATCAAACAGCTAAAACATAGGCCTATACTCCGTCATTTTTGGTCATACAGTAAAGACATAATTCGAAACTGCAAAGTGTTAGCAGTTTTAAGATTCAAAAATTTTTGCAAAGATTGTAGAATCTTAAAACGAAACTGTCCCTTTATTTCACTCTGGAACCTGAGAAATAAAAATATTTTGCCAATAACGAACAGAATTAAAACATTTCGCTTTTAATCAATGTATTTGGAAGCTCACAACCACCCACTACCATCGCAGTGGGAGATCTTCTAGGGACAGTAGCCTGCTCACAGCTAAATCGGGCACAGATGGCACCCAGGAGGGGGGAACAGTGACGAGTGCTGGGCCGGCGCGCACTGAAGCCCC
Organism: Sinocyclocheilus anophthalmus; assembly: GCA_018155175.1. Taxonomy (NCBI): domain Eukaryota; kingdom Metazoa; phylum Chordata; class Actinopteri; order Cypriniformes; family Cyprinidae; genus Sinocyclocheilus; species Sinocyclocheilus anophthalmus. Next base: position 49,281 of record JADLZN010007383.1, on the reverse strand, counting down.
CTGTGTCGCGACGCTGGGCATGGAATCACACTCTCTAGAGATAATGGAGAATTTATCAGAAATTCAAATTTCACTTTCACTCTGTATTTAATATAATATTATACTTATATGAATATTTTAGTTTATTGTATTCATTGAAAACTATATTGCATTAGCTGTGGTCATCCACCACAAAGTGTGAATTTAAACTTTATGAAGTTCTGTCTCTCACGAAAGGATTATTTTTTTGCTTGCACTCCATAGTTATATCTCATCGCCTCCAGTGCTGTTCAGTGGGTGTTGGTAGTTTCACTTTTTTTCTTTTTTTTGTGAATGTGAACAAAAAAGAAACCTGACCTTTGTTTTTTTAAGGTTCTTGCTCTTTTCTATGTTAAAAAAGAACAATAATAATTCTAATAATTGTAGTTTTCAATTTTGATAATTGTTTAAATTTGACTCTTGGCACAGTGTTTTGAAATCAGAAATTCCATAATCATTTCCCCCAAAGTGTCAGAAGTGTCGTTATGCAACCTAGGTAAAATCACAGTCTTACCATTAACTTATGAGAGATACTAATTCGTGTAGTGAACATAAACATTTAAATTTGACAGTGATATTAAACTTTTCATTCTGAATAATTATTGAAGCATGAAGCTGATTATTTGATCAGTTGACTTTTATGAGACAAAAACAAAGAGAAATTAATTATTATTAGTTTATTATATCAGAATGATCAGTTTATTTTAATGTAATTAATACAGAAGATTGAGCTTTTATGTACATAATATATGGATGTAAAAAGTCAGTCTGAATTTTGATTTATATTCAGGTCATAAAAAGCACACGATTCTTGTAAATAAGAGTAATTCTTACAGAAAGGATTAGATAAGAAAGTGAGTCATTTAAAATGAATGTGTAAAATATCTCCTCCTCCTATAGAAAATATAAATTCCATAGCATGTTGAAGCAACACCTACTAAATGTGTCTATGACTCATTAACGACTCTCCTCTCATCTGTGACGGACTCTTCATAACAATCTAGATTCTAAGTAAAAGGAACTAATTGGCTTGTTCATTAATAGGTTTATTATTTCATTCTGTAACATATAATTCAACACACTGTAGTTATTTGTTCTCATGCTGTTCTTTTTACATGTATATTTACTGTATAATTATATACATTATACATGCTGTAGCCTACATACAGTAGCTGTGAGTTAATCATCAGTTAATTATGAAAGAGCAGTAAACTATTTGTATAATGTGTTGTTAGCATCTAACAAATAGTTTATGGGACACATCGATAGAATCAGACCATATGTACTGTCGGCACCCATCTCACGGCCCCCCTTTCATGTTTTTTTAACACGGTGTTTCACTGAGCGCATGCCTATAGTGCTGGAACGGCCTGCGAATCCCCCTCTGAATCCTGCAGAAATTCACTAGCTTCCCAAAAAGTGTGACACGATTGTAGGGGCATGGAGATCAGTAGAAAAGCCCATTCCTCATGTTGGGATTTTAAGTGTGACGAAGTGAAGTCGTTGAGTTTGCGGCACGAATGCACTTGGATTTCTTAATTTGTACTTTCAGATTGAATATAATTTACACTTGTACTTTTGAAAAAAAAAAACTTGCATAGGCTGTGCCTAGAGCTAAATATTCATAGATACTTTTTTTTTTTTTTTTTAGCTAACTCAGAAGTTCAACAGCAAGGACTAACAGGATTGATGAGTGCCTCTATGGCAAATGTGGATGGTACAGTGTGTAAATTTGGTGTGAGTAATTTCATCAAAGAAAATCCATTCCGTGTTCTCCGTTTGAAATCTGGCATCAGTGAAGACTTTGATAAAAGAGTTATGACAGTGATGAACTCTGCTCCAAAATACAATTTTTTGACAAATAACTGTATGCATTTTGCTATGGGACTGCTTAAGGTAAGCAAATAACATGTTTTAATGTCTTACTTCACTGACAATGTTCAATAATAAAAATATTAACTGAAACATTTGTTCTCTCTACAGAAATAAACAACAGGGGTATTGTGCAACATTAATCCCTTGGAAAATGTAAAATCTATTCTCTGTTTTAAGCTTTGCGAAATAGTTATTGGTGTCAGTTATTGGGTTGAATTAGTTTTGGACTGTTGCTCATACTTGGGGTGATGGGTCTTTCCGAATAAAAAAACCTTTCTGAACATGTTGTGCTATTAGCATATTAGTATAGTGCTATTACTTTTGCATGTGATCAGAACAAACAACAAAAATAGTAACAATGTATAAGAAATTGTGTCAATACAACTATTACTACTGCTCATATTTTGTTGTTATGGGTCTTTCTAAATAAAGAAACCTTTGTGCACCTTTTGTCCTACATGAGTTATTGTTGAGTAAAGATGTGCTAATACTTTCTAGAGCAGTTAGACTGTATTTCATCTGGTGAATGATAAAACATTAAATAAATAAATGAACAAACACAGATTTATTGCAAGCAAAGATTTCAAAGATTTATCAGAAATGTAAGGATCGACTCTTTTGACTAGGACCAGTGAGCCACCTATAGCAATCAATCACCCACAACACTTTAATCACATAACAGCTTTAAAAAGGCTGTAGAACACCTTAGTATGGTATAATGACTCATAATAGGGTTCTAAAGTTTTTCTGAAACAAGCACCACTTAGGAGGAAAATGAAAAATATATAGCATTGACCACATTTACATGAGCTGTGCCTTTAGGCTGATTCTGATGGAATGTACCTGTAATTGAATTTTGAATCAAACTTCAGTGTCAAGCACTCTAACAGGAAACAGAAATGGGAAAATTCTGAATATCTTAAATTTCAGACTGATGCTGCTGTTTTTCTCTGATGGGAGGGGCACCAAAATCTGCTGAACTAATGAAACTGATCTGTATTTTGCTGAATCATTCTAGTTAACAGCACAGATGTCAATTCCTCCTGTCTAATCCATCACTCATCACCACCAGGATTGATCATAAAACACATACATTCACACGCAAGTCCACCCACACACAGACCCCTCATTTGGTTTCACTTTTTGTTTGCAACCAGGAATGAGTGGCACTTCCACAGACACACCTGACGAGACGCTTCAAGCCGCAGCACGCAGGTCCTTTTATCTCAAGTGTGTGTGTTTTTTATCTCCTCTCCTCTTCACCGCATCAGCGATATTCATTGCAGCCAGACACGGTCAAATTGGATCCTACTAAACCTGTTGTGCAATATTGAGTGTAGTCACTTCATTTCGGTTATGTGTAAAAGTTGAAACATAAAATGGTGGTTTTCTCTAAAATGTACACTCGTAAGGGTTAAAAACATGTATACCTGCATCAATTAAGACTGTTGATTCTCACTAATTGTTTATTCCATCAAATTGATTGTGTTGTAGCATTGTAGCGATTCTGATTTCTCTTCGTATAGAATTTCACTATATCTAAAATAGAAAAAAGTGAAACATTAAAGACAAATGAAAGTGAGTGAACACATAAAGTGATGGTAAGAGACAAGACACATGTTTAGTTGTATCCAGATGTTTATTGTTGCTTAAAATGTACAACCAAAGAGAAATGTTCAAATGTATTACATTTACAGACGTAAGGGACATAAATTTAAATGCTGTGAATTTAATTGTCCTGAAAGCATGACCGCTAAGGAACATTGTTAAAAGTTATGATTTCAAAAATGTTATACTTGCCTGTTATTTGCAAGAAGAGAAAAAAATTAAGAAAAAGGGCAAAGCCATTAAAGAAAGTGCCAGAACGCTGCAGATTCTAATCTGTGTCTATCTCATCATTTCCTACAGTTACTTGCTCTCATCCTTCCCTGTTTGAGGGGGAGATACTTGCCAGGAGATACTTTAACCCTTCACAGGGATCTGACTAGAGTTTTGCTTTGTAGTGAGGCCTCCTTGCTTTCAGGTTCATGTACAGTATGTAGGCCCCAAAGGGGAAGTCTTTCATTTCCAGGTTTGTATTAATCCCAAATGTTTCCAGGAGGCAGAATCAGAGAAAACAGGAGCAGAACTCCACAAATGTGCCGAATGGACCGTCCACACCGGGGGTTGTTAATGTCTCAGGTTACTTATGTAACCATGGTTTTCCCGATTAGGAAACGAGAACTGCGTCCTCTAGGGGTCGCTATGGGGAACGCCTCGTTGTGACCCGTGTCTGAAGCATACATTGAAAAAACACCAATAACACGTTGGCCGGCAACAGCCATGACATCACTACCGGTGGGACTATAGTATAAATAGACCCCCCCCCCACCGGGAGAACACATCATCCACGTCTTCGTCTGAAGCTTGCGTCCGCCAAAACCGGCAACACCCCCACGAAACCTAGAGGATGCAGTGTCTCGTTCCTAACTCAGGGAACCATGGTTACATAAGTAACCTGAGACGTTCCCTTTCATGGGAACTTCAAACTACGTCCTCTAGGGGTCACTATGGGGAACGGTATACCCACGCCACCATGCTGAGGGGAGTGCATGCCAGAAACTATGGTGAGCACTAAGTACCAACTCTACCCTATTGCTATGGGAGTTGCCCCTGGGACGTTAGACGGCTGTCAGTGACGTTATTCCCTACAGCCAAAAGCCTAGGCTACACACCCCAAAATACTTACCTGTTAGGGCCAGACTCCTGGGCCCGGGGTAGAGCTCAAGGCTTGGAATCAGGAATAGATTCCTTTAAGGGAATACGACCAAGAGCCTAGAATCATACTAGTCTTGGCCTGTCACACAGAGGCTACCGCACATTTCTCTTTGCATGTGCTGAAGGAACATCCTCAACAGACCCTTAGTAGCAACACCCTGTAAAGTAGGTATCCAGAGGATACATAGGAGGAGTGGTGCCCAAGGCAGAACCGGGGTTTTAAACCACTCAGAAAGAGCACGAAGCTGTTGCGCGTAGCTCTTACCGTACAGGATTTTAGAAAAGTGGGCAAAGCATAACGTGCACACTTACCACTTATGTGGATTTTAGAAAGTGGGCAAAGCATAACGTGCACATTTACCAGCTATGTGGATTTTAGAAATACCATTCTAGGGGTTCTCGTGGCACTCTGAAAGAGCAGCCCATAGATGGAAATAGCGCATCCCCAAAACGCTATATCTTGAGAAGTCATCAAGTCAATCTACAGCTAATATGCTGGAGTGACTAGCAGTAAATATGTAGCTGAGGGAGCAAACACCCAGCTCTCAAACAAGAGGGGAGCTCGACCTACCGCATGTCCCAATGCTGGAACAGCTAGCAATAATTCACTTAGCTGAGGGAGCAACACACCCAGCTCTCAACGAGAGGGGGCTCGACCTGCAGCATGATTGTAAAATCAGTAGGGTAAGTATACTGCAAGCTAGCCAAAAAACTCAACGCATCAGAGAGGCAGAGGAAGGGCCTAATTCACCAGATGCTGCTGGTTCCTGGTGCTCTGGAGAAACAGAGAACTCAACTCTCATGTGAGAAGAGAACTCCGAATTCAGAGGAATAACGTTGCTCATTCCAGGTAACCCTTTGATAAAAGGGGAGCACTGTTCAATACTACCACGAGGACAGCCCATGGAGTGAGGAATCCAACTCCTCAGAGAGGATTAACGCTCGAAAGAAAGCACCATACTCACAATAACCCTCAATGGTGAGGGGAGCGATGCTTCCAGAGTGTATCGACAGAGACACACTAGTTGAGTGGAGCCCAAGGTACCGGTGTCTAAACCAACTCAGAGAAAGGGAACGAGACTAACAGCGCATAACCTTAACATACAGGATTTACAAAGTGGGCAAAGCATAACGTGCACATTTACCACCTATGTGGATTTTAGAAAGAGGGCAAAGCATAACGTGCACACACTTAACAGCTATTGTGGGATTTTAGAAAGTGCGGCAAAGGCAGAACGTCACACTACCACTTAGGGGATTGTAGAAAGTTGCGCAATGCTAGAGATAGCTTCTATGGGGGCCACTGTCTCAAACCGACTTTGAGCATTGCCTCGTGTTGGCAGAGTCGTATCCGGAACGATGGATGCATGCAGGAAAAAGCGGCCTCTTCCATTCCTGCTAAATCTCTGTATGGAAAACAGAAGAAAGGAAGCTCGCTGGAGGCGGAGGGTTATGGCCAGAAAAAAACGTTCATCGTGTGTTGTTTTTTTAAATAGAGACCTCACGAGGTCATTTCTTCACCGCCACGGCAAGTAAAGCCTCGCCGTTGTGCGATCCATAATTTCCAAAAGCTCATTATATGCAGGGCAGGAGGATTGGGAAAGCTCTGCCTCAGCTTTTTGCCCTCCTCAGACAATTTCCTGCTTTCCAGCAGAGCACTGGCCCCTGGATCAGACACTGTTAATGAAATAACATCATCCTCCAGCGGCTCACTCTCGTCCACAGCCGACGATCGCGAACTTCAACTTATCAGCCAGATCCACATGCGATCCCCATGAGCTCATTCTCCTCTGTGCCTCAGCAGTGGCGGGTCTTGAATCGCGGGAAGCAGATGGCTGCCCATCTTTACTTGAAAAGAGAGACAAACGAGAGCGGAGCTTTTTCCTTAAAAAACGCTCGTGGTGCACGCCGATTGCCCCCTCGGAGACATCGCGTGTGTGCTCTTCGCCCAAACAAATAACGTATAGATTGTGTGTGTCATCAGATGTTAAACAACGTCAAAACACAGATGCACACATCCTTAAACGCTTTGCTAGTGCTCGCCATAATGATATGAATAGAGATCGCTCTTACCACAGAAATGCACGCTTCAAACAAAACAGTCAATGAAGACGAAGAAGAGGATAATGTGTGCTCCCGGCGCCTATTTATACTATAGTCGCACCGGTAGGGATGTCATGGCTGTGTGGTGTTGGTGTTTTTTCATGTATGCTGCAGACACGGGTCACGACGAGGCGTTCCCCATAGCGACCCCTAGAGGATGCAGTTCGAAGTTCCCATGAAAGGGAACCCTTCGGGCGGTGCAGTTAAGAAAAGCATGGATTTCCATACTCTGCAGGACCGCTTGGTTATTTCCACAGTTCTCCTCATGGGAATTGCGCAGAGAATTTTGATTCTTTTGTTTTGGCTGGAATTTCAAAGCACAAACATGTGCTAGTCATTCCAGCACGGGCTCGGAAGTTCACTGTCCTAATAACGGGCAGTTAAGACAAACAAACCCCTAGAGTAATGAAAGAAACCAGCCGTCCGCTTAAACCGGGGCCAAGATTCATTTCCCAGTCAGGACGGAGAATTAGTGGAGGTGAGTCTGAACAGGAATATGAAAGATAAATATATGATTATAAAAATCTATATGTTTATAAAAATATATTCCTTTTGAAGAAGAAAAACATGGCAAAATGCCCCCCAAATAAAAGTATCTAACATCGTTTACATTGTTGTCACTTAACCTAAATACATTAGGTAGGCCCTACATGTTTTATTCTGTGAGTGGCATACTATCATCATGAAAATAGTAACAATTAATTAACATGTTTTAAAAAAATTTTGTGGGGGAAAAAGGTGAATTCCTAAACCATTAGTGTTCAAACTAAATAATGACGTTTCCACAGCGACCCGCTCGTCTGCCATTACTTTTTCAATGCTTATCTTTTATCAACAATATTTATTGTAATAAAACATATTTTGTCAATCAAGTGAAAAACACCGGTCTTCTAGCTTCCCATGTGTGCACATGCGCATTGTTACTCAAGCACAGCGTTTTACCACCTGCTCCGTTTGAATAGAGCCACGGCAAAATAAATAATTTACCGAGTTTTGAGCCTACGGTCTGAATTGAATGTGATTGGATAAAAAGAGACTTTACCGCAAAATAAAGGTAAGAACTCATGTGTATGAGTAGTGTGTGCAGTATGGCATTTTTAACGTACCCCTAGTCCATAATGCATATGCGAGTGAATAATATACACAGAACAGAAAGATTATTCTTAAAGGGTGGGTGGGTCCAATGCTGTTTCATGCATGTTGAGTTATTTACACTGTTAAACTTTCCCCACGTGATCGAGTTTATCTCGTCTTTAGACGAAAATGCTTCCCCGCCAAGACGGGGTTTTTCCGGCTTTGTGTTTCTGTGCAAGCTTTGACGGTGTTGATGGAAGCGATTTACTGGATTTATGCTTTGATAATCGTACTGAATATTATTCAGATGTAGTTTTTGATAAAAATGTGATTTTCTCGCCTTTTTGCTCAAAATAATGCATTTTTTATGAAACCTACCAATATTCAAGTGTTGATAAATAAAGAATGCTTTAAGTTAGAATAAAACATTTTTGTTTAAAAGTAGATGCTCTGATCTTTATTTTGGTGTATTGCATATTCAAATATTCATACAGCAAAATATACTGGATGCCATCAAATTTGAGTGAAAATCATCAAAATCGCTGGCGGTGGCTGGCAACTTTTTTCTAAACATGCTGGCGAGGAAAGAGTTGGCAAGAGTTGGATTATCATGCTAAACATGGCCAAAGTTTTAAAAAACATGATTTGGTATAACAGAGTATTTCTGTGCCAAATACACACTTCCAGGTTTCTTACAAGTTTCGGAAAGTTTTTTTTCGATCATTGCTCTTCATGACGTAATGAAGGGTGGAACTCCTTATATGGGCATTTCTCCAGGAAGAACGCGCCCGCACACGCATTGACCAGAGCAAGAGCAAGATCGCACCCATCAACGCGCAGCGCTGCACGGGACTCGCTCGGGAAAAATGTCTCAAAAGAAATGTGTTTTTGCTTGTAAGAGAAAGATAACTTTGTTCAGCTTCCTGAAGAACCCAGCGTTATGTAAACAGTGGATGCAGTTTGTTTTTCGGAGCAGCAATGGAGTTTCACAAGTCTGTTTGTTGATGAACGTTTTATAAACAAGGCCCAGTTCGACGCTGGATTTACACATGGTTTGATACTGAAAGATGGAGCGGTCCCAGCTTTAAAAGATGTCATGACGGTAAGTGAAACGTGAAAAATGTCTGTGTTTTGTTGGCAATCGGTGCTCAAGTGCTCGTCAATCTTTAGCTCTGCCCATGGCGTGCCTCCAGAAGCTCAGCTGTTTTCGGAGAGAATCATAAAGAAAGACTTTTTGGAGATATGAAGAATGCAGTACCACTCTATAGGTAGTCAAGATTAACATGAGATTGGGTGAAGCTGTGTGTGTTATGCCCCCTTTAACAAGAATGCTTTTGTGAGAGGATATACATGTAGAGACATTAACGGCGTCAATCCAACTACAGGAGGCCAAAGACATGCAAAAACTGATTGCTCTGGGATGTTTTGAAGCCTGTCATTAATGGCTGTATGCCATGATCATGCTTCCAGATGGAGAGATTTGGCATGGAGATCAGCTCTAAAGAGAGAAAGACAGACAAACGCTCTCTGAAGATCCACACACTTACATACATACAAAAATCTCTTAGTAACGACAAGATTTTCCAAACCCTAAAGTCTTTCTCTCTCTGCAGTGGTCTCCAACTCCACCATTAAAATTCCTCAAGCCTCTTCGGAGCAGTTGCTCTTCCACAGTGACCACGAGTGGCCCCACTTTCTCTAGCTGTGACGTCAAGGGAAGTGGGACAGAGGAATTCTGGGTAAAGGGAGAGGTGCCTGAACCACTGTGGTATTTACACGCTCACACGTCCAGCTCTTGTCTCGCACATAAGAAGATGTCCACAAAACACAGCCCTGTGTGTTTCAGTTGGAAGAGCGGAGTTTGGATTTTGAAGACGGAGTTCTGGTCCAATGGTGATCTGTTTTAGAGCGTCCAAACACAAAGTTTGACATGTTCTTGCAGTCTGATGTGCTCTTGGCAGACGCCGCAGGGACACACCACAGAGTTTCTGAATTACACTAGCCTTCTGTCTTTGTTTTGACAGGAAATAGTTCAGCAAAAAAATGAAAATCGTGAAATCATTTACTCACCTCATGTTGTTCCAAAATGCTAGGTTTTGGTTTCATTCGTGGAGAACAAAAGGAGGTTTGAAGAATATTTTACAGTTCTTTTCCATAAGAATGGCAACTCCAAAAAGTTACCATAAAAATATCCATTATAACTATTACTCAAAAGGGGTTTTTTTTGTGGAAATTTTATTCAGCAGGAGGAGGCATGAAAATTAATTTATGAAATCCTAATCATCAAAAACCTGAAAAGATAAACCATTGCATACAAAAAAATATTAACACTAAACTAAACATGATAAATGAGAAATGTTTCTTGAAGAAGCAAAATCAGCATATAGAATGATTTCTAAAGGATCATGTCATCTGAACACTGTATAATTTGGTCTGAAAAATTAGCTTCATCACAAAGGAAGAAATACATTTTAAAAGTATTTCAAATAGGAAACAGTTACTATGAATGTAATAATATTTCACACATTACTTTAGATATAAAAATAATAAAATCGACAGGCCCAAAAAACTTGTCTTGCATATATAATTTTAAGGTAATAAAGTATTATTACTGAAAATCTGCCTGGATCTTCATTGATTTCTTTCTAAATATTCAAATTTATGCGAACATGAGCTTGCAGATGTTTGCAAGAGTCAATGCTATGGTTAATCTTGGTCTGTGCACCATGAGATTGAATTGGGGGATAATGACTAAATTCATATTTTACTCACAAAGCTGTTGTTAAAACTCAGAATCTCAAAACCAGAAGGTTATGGAGTAGTTTCAATGTACTTTGTGTTTAGCTTGGCATTCACTGATCACTATTTTATTGTATAGACCAAAAGGCAAGTGGGGGAACTTCTTGTGATATATTATATATATATATATTAGATCTATATATATCTATTTATATATATATATATATATATAGATATATATTGCTATCAAGTAGAAGAATGAAACGCGAGTTGGAAAGAATAATGGTGAGGAGTATATAATAACAAAATTGTATTTTTTGGGGGTGCATATTTGTATGGGGTTCTTATTTACACAATGTTTTCATAAAAACAGTTAATTTACTCTGTGAAATAGAAAGAAAAATCATATTAATCGTATTCTTGAAAAAATATCTAAATATGATACATTTATCTAAGAAGCAAAATTGAGAGAAATTAGAGAAAACTGACATTTTTTTACTTTTTTACTTCACAGATTATTCAGTTAAAATGAAGCATGAAATATTTTTAAAGTCAAATCCTTTTTAACATGCTGATGCTGTCTGCAAATTTCCTTTAGTATGAAATAATGTAAACCTGATGCATGTGACAGGTTTTCTTCCTGTTGCAGTGACATGTGTGAAACAGCTTTTCCGTCTGTTAGTTTGATAGCATGTACAGAGATTAATGTTGCATGTCCGTTTGTGCGTGTGTAACAGTTATTTGACCTCCTGACCTCACCTATCTTTTCTAATAGACATGGTTGTCACATTGCCACAGAAACCGTAGACAGTCTGATTCCCACCCAAATGCATGACCAGAACAGCTGATAGAAGGTGGAACTCTTCATCCGTGGAGGGAAATGGACCATAAATCTGGGTGGCGGGTAAACTGCTCAACACCTGTTTACTCAGGTGGGTCCTTTTTATCACGTGAGGCGTCAAACCTCCCAACTTCACCACACATGGGAAAAAGACAGATATCAGCCAGAAAACAACACAATGAGTGAACCAAGTCGGAGACAGGAAGGACACAATCCCCACCCCAAAACCCTAAAACACACCAGATATGGGGTGAGATAGATTTCAACAACACAAAAGGTGGAAATGTTGGCAGTCCTGAGCAAACAGTTAAAGTCTCTTCTTATCTGTGCTTCACCGTCCAGACTGTGAATGTCAGTCAGCCGCTTTAAAATCAAATCAGTGCCTGGAGCCAAGCTAGTGAACTACAGCCTCAGCCACAGTGTTTCAAACACACTCACGGACACTCATTCATTTGTCTGCTGCCAAATCGTCATGTACATCCTTTGATACAGTCTGTCTCCATCGTTAATTTTGCTTTAACTTTTGAGTCTTGCCAAGAATGTGCCGTTCTAATAGATAAATGTTTCTTACACTGTGGCTGCGTCCCAATTTGCATACTTCTACTTTGGGCTACTTTGTGAGTGATATACTTTCTCCAGCTTTTTGGAGGATGTATTATTGCGTACTGTGTGTTTGCATGTTTTAGCAACAACAACAAAAAAAGTTAAAAAGGGAACTGGCACAGTTATAAAGGATATATAAAGCATACTATTTTCAACATATGATGCACTAATACTGAACTGACATACTAAATTTTCCATTAGTAGATGTTAATAAAAAATTAGTAAATAAACAAGTAAATAAAGTATAACAATTTTTATTTAGATTATGTAATTATAATTGGATTAATAAACAAAATTTGAGAGTAATATGTTTATTATTAATGTTAATAAATACATATGGAAGTGTGTGTGATTTACAGTGTATATAATATATTATATATATATATATATACACACAAATATATATATATATATATATAATAGTCCTACTTTAATATTTTACACATTTTCTGTCTGCTTGTTGACATCAAAATCACATATGGGACTAAATATTATATTATTTATTAAATATGATGTGTTTATTAAAGGGGTCATATGATGTGCTAAAAAGAACATTTTGTGTATTTGGTGTAATTAAATTTGTTTATGCGGTTTAAGGTTAAAAAATTTTTTCCACATACTGTACATTTATTGTTTGTCCTCTATGCCCCGCCTTCTGAAACGTGGCGATTTTTACAAAGCTCATCGGTCTGAACAAGCGAGGTGTGCTGTGATTGGCCAGCTATCCACTGCGTTGCATGGTCTGCATGTGTGACAGAGAAATGACAAACAACAAGCGTTACTCTACACTGCCCAAAAAACTCGTTTTTGAATCGTCAGTGGCAAATTCTTTAAAAATGAAAACGTACTTACAGACTGTGAGTCAGAACAGCCGGAATTGTAGTCTCTCTACCAGGATCAGGAAACAGTCCTCATAAAATGTGCTGCACACATCTGAATATTTTGGGTTGAACTGTTCTGGAACAGTTGTTGTAAATACAACTTAACCACTGATTTTCTAGTCGTGTCCTATTTTGGAAGGCCAAACAAAGTAATTTCGCTTTCACAACTAACCCACACAGCTCTTCACGACATGGCGGTGGCAGCCAGCAAAACAGCAAACAATATTACAGCAGAATAAAAGTAGCCTTCTTTCTTTGCTGGAACATTTGGGTGGACGTTATGCAAAATCTCCCAACACAGTGATGTAGAGGAGGACATTAGAACGAGCCGTTTTTTGGTAGGCGTGGTTGACTCTTAAATTTTAGAAAGAATATCTCTTTGGATTCGAGACTTTAATCTTTGCAACTTTACAGAACTTCTTTATGCACCAAGAGCTTTGTTGTAACACTCCAAAGAGAAAGGAAAAATTTTGCATCATATGACCCCTTTAAATATTAATAAGCACATTAAAATATTAAATAAAATATTGAATATCATGTGTTTATGCAAATTATATGTATGTATGTTTTTTCTATATATGTATGTGTTTTTTCCATCCGTTTTTTTGACATCACACATTGGACTTTATTCAGTTTGATGCTTCATTGATTTTTGAGTTTTTCCTCACAAAATGACCTCGTCCATATACATGCAGATTTTCCCTGTGTCAACTATGAATTCTCCTCATTCGATAGACTTGGGATTTATTTTTAAAATGCCTGTGGGGGAGGGTTTGCTGGTTTCCCGAATGTGAAACATTTGAAGTATCTGAGGTTCTTGGACTGAATCTGGTCTGGTTTAAAGGAATCGCCGGTTGGCTCAGGCCTTTCAGTGTCTAATGGCTCACAGATGGTCTCTGCTGGACCCCATTGGTTCACTCAAACTGGGTCACCCTACAACACATTTGCTTCTTGATCTCATTGTGTAATTTACTCAGACTGGTGAACAAAGACTATTACGTCCTTCAATACAGAAGGAATTTGTACAGAACATTGTATTGGATGAACTAATTTTAGTTATGTCTGGAATGTAATACCAGCCTACTGCTTGCTATTTCTATTTAAAAGAATAGTATGTGATACAATATGTATTGTAGTGATGAACATTTCAAAACAAGTTCATCATATGATCTCATTTGAAAACGACGTTACAATCAGTGATGAATCAGCATTTCAAATTCATTACACCCTCTGTTACAATTTGGGCCATGGCCACTAATAAAACTACGCTGCTTTCTGTAACAATTGTGTATTTTTTTAACCATATCCATAATATAACAGCAGTAACTGTCCAAATAAAAACAACAAACGTGATGTACAAACACCTTTCGCTTTGAGTTTCACTCTCTGCTTTTCAGAAGTAGCAAAATGGTTTTGCCCAACAAGCTATTCTACTTAGTAGAAAATGTGTACAAAAGTTAATGTCTCTTCCGTAAAGCTATGCTAATAGTGGTGTATTAAATATCTCATTTGTACATTTATAAACCATGTTCCCCTTTGTTTCAGTAAAAATATAGTGCTCAATATCACTCGACTGTACAAGGATCCAAAAAATGACTAAGAAATCTTTTTAAAAGCACTATACGTGCCACAATATTAGTGGCAAAGTTGGCATCTAAATATTTATATATCCCTTAGCAAGATTGTTTTTTAATAGCCCCTACAGCGGTATCATAAAATACAATTAAAACTAATAAAAGTTTTGGTCTGCTATAAATTGGACAGCCATATTAATTTTCTTACAAGCTAGTCTAAAAGAAAAAAAAAATCTCTCTCACTTATTACTCGGGAACACTGCAAAGATATTTTTCTTAATCAGTATTTTGTCTCGTTTTCCAGTAAAAACGTCCTTAAGACACAATTACTTGAGAAGCAGAGATATAGATTTGTTTTAGAGGACGGGTCTTGAATTAAACTCACTTCTTGGGAATTTAAGCTTGTGGCAAAAACAACAACAAAAACAAACATTTAATACAATTTTGTACGTTCTCCGATCTGTCTGAATCTGTAAGTCATCTCTTGTTATGCAAGTACATTTATCTTGTTTTAGGGATGCGGAGATATTTGACTGAAAATAAAGACAAAATACTGATTTAAAAAAACATTTGCTTTTCTTTTTACAGTGAAGGCAACACACCCTGTAAACACTTTTCTAAGTAAATGCACTACCTGTAGATGCACATTCTGCTCATATTTGTGCTGCACAGACTGAACTGAAGAGAGTAAACTGTGGTCTTGTAAGCAGCTTCATTAGTGTTTCAGGATGACTGCCTATTACTGACTGAAGGCATACATAGCGACTCCTCTAGAATGGCTCATGCGTGTCAGAGGAACTGCTACTGGAGTGTGTGGAGAATTAAAGTGAAAAGATGAAGAAACCGTGATGCTCTGAACATCATCAGCACACGGAGTCAGTGCTGGCAGGCAGCCGTCCGCTGCGTCTGGCCTCTTTCTCCCGCTTCTCCCGCTGTTTCTCCATCTTCTCCTGGGCTTTCTTCATCTCCTTCAGTTTCTTCTTGATTGTGGCTCGGTCATTCTGACTGGAAACACCCAGAGCCTGTGGAGAGCATTTCAATTCACAAGTAATCACAAGCAAAATACAATTAAGCGACATCTTAAATGTTACAGTGAGATGCATTTTCTGAAATTTGTGCTTGCAGTTTAGCTTCGGCACGGAATGAGAGGGATGGCCGAATCATTCATAAACCATTCTCCTGAGCCATATCTTCATTCTCACAAGGCATTTTATGTTCACGCTGGTGTAACAAATCAGTCTGGATCAGCGGAGGAACTTATGTTTGAATTATTGTAATTGGTAAAAATAAACACGTCATTAAATATCATTCTTAATAAGCGTGGGTGATACACTGTTTGAAACCAAGTAGTAGAAATGTGTTAATCTGTATACATTTTTTATTGCAGTTTATTAAGACTGAAATATGAGAAAAAAAAGTCAGAATTGCGCGTTATAAAGTCACAATTGCGGTTATATTCAGAATAGTGCGAGAAAAAAAAGTCAGAAACGCGTTATAAAAGTCTAACATTGCGAGAAAAAAAAAGTCGAATGCGAGAAAAAAAAGTCAGAAATTTTGCGATAAAAAAAAGTCATAATTGCAGAAAAAAAGTCAGAATTGTCGAGATAAATCAGAATTGCGGTTTTATCAAGTCAGAATTGCGAGAAAAAGGTCAGAATTGCGAGAAAAAAAAGTCAGAATTACGAGACGAAAAAATTCAGAATTAATTGCGAGAGAAAAAGTCAGAATTGCGAGAGAAAAAGTCAGTATTGTGAGATAAAAAGTCATAATTGCGAGAAAAAAGTCAGAATTGCGAGAAAAAAAGTCAGAATTGCGAGATATAAACTCGCAATTGTGAGAAATAAAGTCAGAATTGCGAGAAAGAAAGTCAGAATTGCGAGAAAAAAAGTCAGAAATGCGAGAAAAAGTCAGAATGCGAGAGAAAAAAAGTCAAAATTGCGAGATAAAAAAGGTCAGATTTTGCGTGTTATAAAGTCAGAATTGTGAGAAAAAAAGTGAGAATTGTGAGGAAAAAAAGTCAGAATTGCGAGTTATAAAGTCAGTAATTGCGAGAGAAAAAAGTCATCCATAATTGCGAGAGGAAAAAAAGTCAAATTGCGACTGTTATAAAGTCATAAATTTCTAGAAAAAAAGTCGACTTGCCGAGAGAAAAAAACTCATAATTGTGAGTTATAAAGTCAGAATTGTGAGATGTAAAGTCAGAATTGTGAAATGTAAAGTCAGAACTGCGAGATATAAACTAGTAATTGCGAGAGAAAAAGTCAGAATTGCGAGAGAAAAAAGTCAGAATTGCGAGATGTAAACTCGAAATTGCGAGAAAAAAAAAGTCAGAATTGCAAGATAAAAACAAGTCAGATTTGGAGTTATAAAGTCAGAATTGCAGAAAAAAAATGTCAAATTGCAGTTATAAAGTCCGAATTTGACGTTATAACTTGCAACTGCAAGTTATATCACAATTCCGTGAACTGAAAACGTCCGAATTGTTGAGAGTAGAAAACGTCTCAATACCAGTTTTTTTTTTTTTTTATTCAGTGACGGAAACGGGCTTCCATAAGTTTCAAGATATATATATATTTTTTTATCCCACAGCTTTATTCATAGAATCATATCCATCTTTTAAAAAAAGCCACTGTAATGTCCAAGTATTCAAAATGAGCCAAAATAAAGATATTTCTAATCACAATACAAACACATGCATTTAATACTGCCGCACTAATGCCCAGTTGATGTCAGTTCTCTTCAAAATATATCCGCTCACCTTGAGTCTGTCACTGTCCAGGTTGAGGAGCTGCTGTCCATCGATGGCCTGTGTGCTGAACTCAGGTGTGTACTGATCCATGTTCATACCCATCAGCCAGTGACACACCTGCTGGGACGTCCAATCAGAGACGGGACGGTTCTGCCAATGATACTCCTTCCCTCCAGAACAAGGCTCCTCATCCAGCATCTAATACACACACATATCAGCCAGGTGAATCTCATGCTCCTAGAAACTTAGTACATATTAATACCATGGTACTTTTTGATTACTGTAGAATATAATGAAAGGTGAATGCATGAATTCTGTGCGCAGAACTTGTGAATGTTATCTAACAACATCATGCATGCATCTGATCCTCACGGTCATGCAAAAGCAAACACTACTGAGAGCAGTCACATGAAAACAAACGGGGAACGGCATCAGCACACACACGCAGTGCTTCAAGCTAAAAATAACACAGGAACTACACGAGCGAAGGGGCGGGAGGCACGAGACAATACTTGACCTTCCAGATGGTTACAGGAAACCCGTGCAAAGGAACGGCAGTGAGAGCGTCATGTCTGATCTGCACTCACCTCGCTGGAGGAGAAGGTTAATGTATGAGAGCGGCCTGACAGGTTGGGCTCCACCACCAGCCCAGAAAAATCTGAAGCAGGACTACTGGGGTTCGAATCATCTAGCACTGACAAACTCTGGAAGGGGCACAGAGAGCGGGATTTGTTATCCAAACACGAAGATCGGGGGAGTTTCAGCGATTTACATCAAAAGAATGAGCATTGGGGAAAAGAACTTGGTGTTACAACATCAACAGTCCTACAAAATAACTAGAAGTGTCAGACCGATACACTGACCAGACTGATCAATCAACAAACATCTGGGTCAAATCTACTGCAATCTGTTTATCAGAAATATAACTTATTTAAATATATATTATTATATAGTATTATTGATTTAAATTCCTCCTTTAGATGATGCATTTAAAATTGTCCTTTCTCTTTGGGTGTTACCAGCTCTTGGTGCATAAAAGGAATCTGTAAAGTTTCAACACTAAAGTCTCAACCAAAAGATATCTTTACACACATCCAGATCAACCACCTCCCTACCTAAATCGCCTCGTTCTAAACACGCCCCCACACTATCTACATCACTGTGTGGAAGATGTATCGTTGTGAAAGCGAAACTACTTTTGTTTTGTCTTCCAAAAGAGACACGACTAGAAATCAGAGGATGGTTAAGTTGTATTTACACACTGTTCCAGAACACTTCAACCCAAATATTCAGATGTGTGCAGCACATTTTATGGAGGACTGTTTCCTGATCCTGGGAGAGTAGACTACAATGCCGGCTGTTCTGACTCACAGACTGTAAGTACGTTTTAATTTAATTATTTGCCACTGATGATTCAAACGTGATTTTTGAGCAGTGTAGAGTAGCGCTTGTTTGTTTTTTCGTTTCTTTCTCATTCTCCGCGTCACCATGAGACATGGTTTTATGTTTACGCGGCGCGATGTAATGCAACGCAACGTGTAAAAAGACATTATAAGTCATTATAATCTGTAATTATGTCCCCATTGGATGCAACAAATGCGTTGTTTATAATGGGTTTGAATGTTTTTGTCTGTGGCTCCGGCCTGACAGGGCATCATCACAGTATGGTGAGGGGCGTAACATTTCCGTCACACGCTTGAGGTATTCGGCCAATCACAACGCACTGGATAGCTGGCCAATCACAGCACACCTCGCTTTTCAGAACGATGAGCTTTGTAAAAATCGACGGTTTTCAGAAAGGCAGGGCATAGAGGATAAACAGTAATGTGCATTATGTGGAAATAATGTTTTTTTTTAACCTTAAACAGTATAAACACATTTCATTACACCAATACACAAAATAATGTTCTTTTTAGAAAAATCATATGACCCCTTTAAGAGGTAATTGACACTGGATATTTGACACAGATTTCATGATCATCAGGTTTCTGATCATCGATTCATTTGGTTATATGAGTCTCACTACGTACATGTAAATTAAGAAAAAAACTCCTCCAACCCTCTCATTTGGTACATTACTATAATATTAAAGGTTAAAATGAACATGTCCAAACTATAAAATTCAATTGCTATTTATTTTTTGATATAATAATCAACACTCAAATAAGATTGAGTTGTTGAAATCGGTTCATCAACATGAAGATCAACTACAATTGTGTAATTAAAATTGTCAAGCCAACTTTATTAATATTGCATTATATTGGATATTTATAACTCATATCGGTCACCCACCACCTCCCTACAACTACTCTTTAGCTACAACTACAACAAGACAGATACACACACTAAACCCAACCCGATCTCACATGAATACGTAACTATTTTATGAGTTGGGGATTTCAGATGAATTTGTACGATGTAAAAAAATTTTTTTTTATGATTTTTAGTAAAAAAATTAAGCATGAAGGTCCACCCATAAACCCAACCATCACTGGGGTGCAAGTAGATTGTACAAAACATACGAATGAGATAACAGTTATGTAAAATAGTTATGAATTGCCATGAGACTGTGTTGACTAAACCAGATAAGCAGTGAAATGCATCTACATTGATTTGACAATAAAAGCCTGTATTTGAAATCTGAAATAAATAAAAAAAACATCACTTGAAGAAAAAGAGTAAATCAAATCAGCATCATGCATCTAGTGCACCGCATTCAACAAAACTAATGTGATTCTACAAATATTAAAACTCAACATATTAAGTTTGATATTTAGCTAGAGTTTCACTACATTGCTAGACGAAATTTGACATCTATGAGCATTCATAAGAGAAAATATACTGTACCAAATCTAAGGAGCGACTGAACAGAGAAGACCAGGAGAGGTTTGTCTGTTTGGGGAAAGAGGTTAATAATGACAACACTGTCTGAAAGCTTTACCAAAGCGCTTCAGCTGGAGCTGATGAAACCGAGAGGGCTCAAAGAGCTGCTGAATTCATTTTCTGACCCATGGACCGAGTCTGTTTGGCTCAAGCCTGATGAATGATCACATCCGTATGGCTGCAGGCTTCAGCGCAGAACATTTCCACGCTACCTCCTCCTTAGCAACTCACAATTACAAACAAACTAAAGCAAGTCCACCTGGATGGCAGATATTTCTTGTGTTTATTATTTAGTTTTGTCGTGTGCTTAGCAGAAAGCTGGTTTGTTCTCCCATTTGACTCACTTTAACTAGAAATGATCAGCACTAGATAATTCGTCCATACATACACTACTGTTCACCTTCGGATCAGTCGATTTTTTTTTTAATTAGTCCTTTTTAGTAAGGATGCATTAAATTAATCAAATGTGACAGCCAAGACTTTTACACTGTTAGCAAATAAATTCTATTTCAAATAAACGCTGTTCTTCTGAACTTTTGTTTTTTTTCCAAAGAGAAGACTGTGTGATAATTATCAGAAATGTTTCTTGAGCCGCAAAGCAGCATATTATTATGATTTCTGAAGGATCGTGTGACACTGAAGACTGGAGTAATGTTGCTGAAAATTCAACTTTGATCACAGGAATAAATTATATTTCAAATATATACAAATAGAAAAACCTTTATTTTAAATTGTTAATATTTCACAATATTACTGTATTTTTTGTCAAATGAAATGGCAGCCTTATTGCAAAAACAATAAAAAAAAGATCTTCTTGACCCCAAACTTTTGAACAAGTAGTGTGGACATTTTTAATGAATACAATATCATTTTGGTGTCTCTTGACATTTTTTTTTTTTTTTTTTTAAGCCCATTTTTATTGTGAAACAGAACACATACCCTGAAATATTAGTAACATATGTGACCCTGGAGCCACCAAAGCGTCATAAGTTCGCGGTTAATTGTGAAGTCCATACCCAAAATACATTGTATGGTCCCAATTATTGGTGGATTTTTTTTTGCTTTTATGCCAAACATCACATTTAGCATATTAAGTCAATCATGTTCCATGAAGATATTTTGTAGATTTCCTACCTTAAATATATCAAAACTTAAATTTTTGATTAGTAATGTGCATGGCTAAGAACTTCATTTGGACAAATGTAAAGGCGATTTTCTCAGTATTTTGATTTTTTTTTTGCACCCTCGGATTCCAGATTTTTAAATAGTTGTATCTCGACCAAATATGGTCCTATCCTACAACCATACATCAATGGAAAGCTATTTACATTCCGCTTTCGAGAAATGTACTCTTATGACTGGTTTTGTGCTCCACGGTCACATATAAAGTTCCAAATATTCCTATATTTACCCTACACTCAGGGTCACGATGTTAATGACGATATAAATTACAAGATTTCACATTCCACATATTAAGATAACCATTTTATAAATAAAGTTGTAGTCATACATACTCATGCATGGAAGTCAATTCATGGTCATTATGTTTTGAAGATCTATAATAGTTCTGGACTAGTTTTAATCTGTGCAAGAGAAGCAATCCTGGAGCAGAAGTGCTCTGTGATAGAAGTAGTTGTCACCTTGTTTTTGGAGCTGTGGCTGTGTTCGCTGGCGTCTGCAGTGGTGTATGGGAGACTGCTGGAGGAGGACGACGGCTCTCTGTCACGGTCTTTCTCTCCAAACCAGGAGAAGGGCATGCAGGTGGGGATGGAGGTCATGGACTCTGAAGGGGAGACTCGGGCCCCTGACTCCTCCAGTAACTCCGCTGAACCCCTACAACACAACACATTGAGACATGAGGAGAGGAAATACAAGCTCAGCGTACTGGAAGCAACGAGAAATGCATTCTAATGCATTTGTTTGTTTAGCCGGTTTTGCACAAACCAATAGATAAATGTTGAAAAAGTACACACATGTGGTTCCTAACAGATGACCAGATTTTGGAAAACCGCTTTCACACTGACAACTAATGTCAAACAGATTTGGATCCACATCAAAAGATGAAGTGTAAACTGTCCTCACTCTATATGCTTGTGAGTGTGTGCTCACGTGTACCTGCTGTCCAGTGACGCCCTCGTGGCTTCTTTGCTTAGTTTTTTCCCCTTTCCTCCAGATTTCCTTAAACCACTATCAGAAAACGCATTAAATAAAACCACCACAATCCAAAATGAACTTACGATAAGAACGCAACAAATTAGATGCTCATTTACTTACATTGCAAAATGCTAAAGGTGGGGAATTTTGCACCTACCCAAAATCTGGGAATCTTCTTTTGGCTTTTCCAGCCGCATCATTAGACTCTTCTGAAATAAAGAAAAGAATTATATCAGAACACAAACACAGACAGCCATCTGATGGCCAGGCTAACATGGATTGAAAGCACTTCATTTTCAAGTGATTATGGCAGCATATATAAGAAATATCTCCGCTTCAGCCATAGTTTGTGTGTGCTCTCTTTGTGTGCATATCGTGCCAGATCCAACCCGGTGATTGGCATTCAATTGTGTCACATGTTGTGCTTTATTTGACCATTTCTTTAGTGAATTTATGTCATGAACACAGGCGATGGGCAAACAATGCATCGTTGTTGTAAATCAGATATTACGCAATTAACAAAGTTCAAAAGGTTGTACTTGGTACGTTGGTACTTCTTTAACATTATCATTCTTTCAAACAAAAAAAAAAAAAAAAGTAATGTAATATTTACATTGTTAAAAAAAAAAAAAAAATCTAAAAACCATATTTTCCCAATACTACTGCGATGTGTATTAGCTCTTAGTTTGTTACCTTGCCAGGCATTACTAAGGTTTCAGATTTTTATATAGACTCTAATAGGATGAATGAACCTGTCCAAATACCTGATAAACACCCAATATACCTAAACAATACGTATTTTTAATCCTATTGCTGTTGCTGGGCGGAAATTACATGTCTATAGTAAAAAGCGCCATTCTACTGGGATCCTAAATACAGCTCGTTACCTGCTTTGACCTCTTTGCCCTTGCCTTTAGACTCTCTCTTCTTTACATTCCGCAGGAAGCTGGAGGGGGAGGAGTCTTTAGGGGTGGAGGGGGCGGGGTCTTGAGGATCCCTCTGCACTGATTGGCTGCTGCTCGTAACAGAACCTTCATCCTTCGGGTGGTTTGCAGGGGAAGATGTGACGACCGGCAGGGACAAACTCTCCTGGATCGATCTCCTACGAGGCGGAGGAGACTCGGGACTCACAGACTGACTCTCATCATAACCCTGAGGTCAAAAACAATGTTATTGTTCAAAACCGATGCATTGGATTTTTTTACAGCAGTCAATTACTCATGCATTTCTTGAGCTCTGTGTGACCTGTGGGCTTCTCGCTGGCGAGCTGAGCGTCTCTTTGAGTTTACTGCGGGACGGCGGCTGCCGTTTGGATCTCTGGGCCAGCTGGGCCTTTGCGCGATGGGCGCTGGTGTCCAAACGCTCCGTCTCAGGGACCACCTCACTCCAGTCCGCTCCTGGAGAACAATTCATGGTTAACTTCAACTAAGGTTATCTCTTTCAAAAGGTTTAAAGCATTGCACTGCTCAGTGTCCAATTGCAATTCTGCTGTATCCCAACAGAATGGTTGGGCGGGGGGTGGGTGGGGCAGGGGGGGGGGGGGGGGGGGGGGGGGGGGGGGAGGGGGGAGGGGGGGGGGGGGGGTCGGGGGGGGGGGGGAGGGGGGGGGGGGGGGGGGGGGGGGGGGGTGAAAGTGACTTCAATGTGAACAATTATAACAGACTCATCCTGAGCGACTTACTATACCTGCTTTTAAATCAGCTTGAAAACGAACCGTTCTTCTCTCAGACCTACTCATACTTGGCTATGTTAGCTACTTCCCGCATGTTTTATTTTGTTTCTAATTTTCATTCGCCATTATGGGTTCTTTCATTTAATATTGTGTTTTTTTGTCTTATACGATTCAGAGTGTAATTTTGAAACGATTGTGTTTTGATTGATTGTTATTTTCGTTATGTCCAACTGTGAAGCACCCTACTTGGCCTTAATTATTCGTCTATTTTAAGGTGCCATACGCAAATAAACTGACCTTGACCAGTAAACGCCCGTCTTCCTTTGATTTGATTGGCCACTCAAACAACCTCCACTTTTATTTATTTTTCTTCATTTTTGTTTACAACCGAGTGGTACTTTGTAACAGTTTACAGAAAGTTTAATGCTGCTGGGTTTAGTGTCCCATTATCTGTTGTTGAGAAACTGTCTTTGTGCAAAGGCGCACTGGTTTACTTTAAAAACAGGATGCATTTGCGGAACGCAGGCATATTTAATTTATTGTCAGTATAGACTATGGCAAATCCCTGACACTACAGCCCATGTCCTTATAACTTCAGTCTGGGCTCAGCCTTGACTCACAATCACTAAATCCTTCTGTATTAGACAGCCATTACAAAAGCTTGACTCCTCAGTTGACTCTATACCCGCATAATTGGCAATCGCCAGACTACTTCCGACAACATGGAGCCATTCATCGACAGTAAACAGATTCAAGCCTTGCCAGCACACAGAGACAGATTTGATCGGTAGGAATCGAGAACGGAAGCTGTGTCGAGCTCAATTCAAATGAGTTGGTGTTCATTCCTCACCCTGCGCTGCAGATCGTCCTCTATTCTGAATTATATGTAGCCTCTCTCCCTCCACTATTTCTCCTTAAGGTGTCCTCCTCCCTCTGCTCATACGTCCACCTATCTGTCACACCCCACATCCAGCCACTCCGAATGTTGTTTTTTCTGAATTTCTGCAATGTTTACCGTTAATACGTCAAATTATTCCATTACTCATTTAATATGCCACACACTTTTGCATACATTTCCAGTACAAAAATCTGAATACTGGATGAAGTCAGTTTCAAAATTCTGGTTTCATTTTGTTGACATGTTGGAGGTACATTTTTTTTTTTACAGAGGAATATTTGGAGATCTCTTTTATCACTCCATAAATAAGAAAAATAACTGTTTTTATCACCATGTTTTAGGAATAAAATGTTATATAAATCTGCTTAATGATACATGAAAACAACCCTCTGTAAAAAAAACACTCAGAATATAGATAGGAATAAAACTCTAAATTTTGATGTATGTAAGTGCTGCTGAAGGGCTTTTCGGTAGAAAAAAAATAATTTTAAGAAAGACTGCAAGATATGAATAATAAATCTATAGATTAATACATACTATACAGTGGTTACGTAAAGTATTCAGACCCCCTTAAATGTTTCACTCTTTGTTATATTGCAGCCCTTTGCTAAAATCATTTAAGTTAATTCTTTTTTCTCATTAATGTACACACAGCACCCCAATATTGACAGAAAAACACAGAATTGTTGACAGTTTTTGCAGATTTATTAAAAAAGAAACTGAAATATCACATGGTTTTAAGTATTCAGACCCTTTGCTGTGACTCTCATATATTTAACTCAGGTGATGTCTATTTCTTCTGATCATCCTTGAGATGGGTCTACACCTTCATTTGAGTCCACTGTGTTTGTTATACTGATTGGACTTGATTAGGAAAGGCACACACCTGTCTATATAAGACCTTAAAGCTCACAGTGCATGTCAGAGCAAATGAGGATCATGATGTCAAAGGAACTGCCTGAAGAGCTCAAGACAGAATTGTGGCAAGGCACAGATATAGCCAAGGTTACAAAAAAAATTCTGCTACACTTAAGGTTCCTAAGAGCACAGTGACCTCCATAATCCTTAAATGGAAGACATTCGGGACGACCAGAACCCTTCCTAGAGCTGGCCGTCCGGCCAATTTGAGCTATCGGGGGAGAAGAGCCTTGATGACCACTAATGATAGATCACTGTGGCTGAGCTCCAGAGAGGCAGTCGGGAGATGGAGAAAGGTGTAGAAAGTCAACCATCACTGCAGCCCTCCACCAGTCGGGTCTTTATGGCAGAGTGGCCCGACGGAAGCTTCTCCTTAGTGCAAGACACATGAAAGCCTGCATTGGAGTTTGCTAAAAAACACCTGAAGACTCCAAGATGGTGAGAAATAAGATTCTCTGGTCTGATGAGTACCAAATAGAACTTTTTGGCCTTATTCTAAGCGGTATGTGTTGAGCAAACCATGCACTCTGGCACTGCTCATCACCTGTCCAATACAGTCCAACAGTGAAGCATGGTGGTGGCATCATCATGCTGTGGGGGTGTTTTTCAGCTTCAGGGACAGGACGACTGGTTGCAATCGAGGGAAAGATTAATGCGGCCAAGTACAGGGATATCCTTGATGAAAACCTTCTCCAGAGTGCTCAGTACCTCAGACTGGGCCGAAGGGTTACCTTCCAACAAGACAATGACCCTAAGCTCACAGCTAAAATAACGAAGGAGTGGCAACAACTCTGTGACTGTTCTTGAATAGCCCAGCCAGAGCCCTGACTTAAACCAATTTAGCATCTCTGGAGAGACCTAAAAATGGCTGTGCCACCCCGAGTACTAGCTCAACCTGACAAGAACTGGAGAGGATCTGCAAGGAGGATTGGCAGAGGATCCCCACATCCAGGTGTGAAAAACTTGTTGCATATTGCCTTTTCTCTTCCCAAAAGACTCATGGCGTATTCGATCAAAAGGTTGCTTCTACTAAATACTGAGCAAAGGGTCCTGAATACTTAGGACCATTGTGATATTTCAGTTTTTCTTTTTTTAGTAAATCTGCAAAAATGTCAACAATTTCTGTGTTTTTCTGTCAATATGGTGTGATGTGTGTACATTAATGAGGAAAAAAAATTTACTTAAATGATTTTAGCAAATGGCTGCAATTAACAAAGAGTGACAAATGTAAGGGGGTCTGAATACTTTTTGTACCCACTGTATATATATATTCAGGCTATATTAAAAAACACATCCATTAAGCAATTATATGGAAAGTTTAGTGCTTCGCGACCGTCCCACTACCTTCTTCTGATAGTCCCTCAGCAGGCTCTGTTCTTGGCCTTTGCTGTATTTTATATCCAAGAGCTTCATATTGACCTTCCCGCGTGTCCCATTGAGCTGTTCTGTTGTATCTCTAGCTTTCGTGCATGAGAGCCTGAACCCTCCAGCCAGTCTTCTCCATCTGAGCGATTCCTCTCAAGTTCTCTGCGACGCTTCCTCTCATAACCTTGAGCTTCCCTCGCCTCCCACGCGCGCTACGCTCCTCTGCTTGACTCTCTCACTTAACATCACAAAACCTTTATCATTTAAACAATAACACACAGGGACTGCTGTATGATTGATATAAATGGATAAGAAGGCTCATAAGTTCTTACTCGCTCTTTCAGTTCATCTACTTCGGCTTCTGCAATAGTGTGTTTTATCTGGAGCTAAATTAAAACAGAATATACACAGAAATCATTAATGGCAATCTATTATAGGTAAGTGAAATGAAAGGCACAAAAGTGTGTTACCTCTTTAAATCTGAACGTCACTTGAGCGGCGTCCATGTTTGACGGCAGGAACATTTCCTCGCTCTCGGGCAGATCGTACACTTCCACATTCCTCCTGCCGAAACTCGAACCGAGGATGCCATCCTCTCCCCCTTCCTCCTCATCCTCGTAGTGCTCGTCCTGTCATAGAGACACAGACCAAGAATAGAGCCAAGTTGGGAAATAACTTATTATATATATTGAAAAAACCATTGGTGAAACATTAACCTTTCAGAATTGTTCAGGATCCAGGCACCTAAAACAGGTATAAACTCCACTTCGGTTTTGAACAGACTCACAAATCTGTTTCCTCATTCAACATGGTGGATTTTTACATATTTTTGCATATGTGTGAACACTCAACAAAGCCGTTCTGGTGAAATTACAGCATGGCTAAAAAGTCTAAAGGTGTTTCTTTAACTCCAATTCCAGTCTAAACGTGTGGTCAAATTAGCAAAACTTTGACGAAATGGTAAAAAAGGTACATTGTCAACATGTACAGCAATGCTTTACTGTACTTTTACAAGGGAAAAGTAATTGAATTACAGTAATTAATTACTTGGTAATGTATCACACCCAACACTGGCTGTAACTACACCAATGCATGTTTCTTCATTGACACTGTGCATCATGAGGTAAAGCACTAACTGAGGAAGCAAGTAAATTGGTACACCATCTATTTATGAATTTATAATAAATGCACTGAGACTTTCGGAACTACTTATTGAAATACACAGGAACAAACTAAATCATACTGATACGGAGTCAAACGTGTACAATGTGTAAGCAGTGGCGTAAGAAAAGAGCCCATGAGTTGTGTTTGACTGACCTCTTCAGTGGACTGCTCGTATGTGTCGTCCACCTGCTGCTGCTGCTGCCATTCCTGCTCGAGGGTCTCGCTGATCAGTCGGGCCACCTCACTCTGAGTACCTGGCTTCTCTCGGCCAATCAGAAACCTGCACATTGACAGGTGAGCAAGGCGGAAACAAGGATGATTACATCTGTAACGTATACGATCTGCTGACTCAGGTAGAGGAAACAACATCAGGCCCTTCTGCAGTTTGAGGACATCCCGGCAGTAGGCAGAGTGAGCCAAGAGGAAGTTCACATTAGGGGACTCATATGCACTTTTAAACAGAGGAACATCCATGCCCTGTAGTGCAGAACAATGCAGAAGGATCTGTTTAAATTGGTTCTATATTAAATTCTGCAGTTTAAAAGTGACATTCGCACCAGCAATAGTGAAATAACCCAGAGCAAATAATCCATCACAACTGTAAATGAATTACAGGAGAGCTTATTTTACCCCGACAGCAAACTCTGCAATGTCACTCCCTCCGTAAAGAGCCTGTGCCGTCTCTTCTTTAGCCATTTTGGTGATGAAGTTTTTGGCATTGTTGGCGGTTTGGGTCTGCATGGCTGCCCATATGGCTCGAGCAATTAGGCTCTTCTCATTAGTCGTGTTCTCGGTGGGATTATTGATCACTCCTAATCGTACATTATTACTGGTTTTCTAAAGTAAAAAAAAAAAAAAAAGGAAAAATAGACATCATTATGATTAGATTTAGACTTTGTTTTTTTTTTTTTTTCCCACTCTAATCACACACACTCACAACACAGTTAAGAATGAAGCTGTTATAATAAATTTTGCTATGAAATCTTATTAAATCACATACTATGTTTAGTGTTGAAATTACCAATGTTGTTTATAAAGAAAATCACATTTAACAAAAAAGTTTTGATTTAATTGAAATAAAGGCAAATAAATATACTATTAGATGAAAAATTTTTAAGAAAAAATGTAAAGAAAATTCTAAATGTTGCCTTTGCAACTATCTGAAATAGGTTCAAGTACTACAATTAGTAAAACTAATAATGCTTAGTACAAATATCTGAAATAA
>JADLZN010007383.1:0-18326 GCA_018155175.1 Sinocyclocheilus anophthalmus | reverse complement strand
TAGGTCACTTTACATGACAGTCAGATGGTCTAATCCTATCTATTTGTACAGTGTTTAAGGCCAGTTATGGTGGGGTGTCGACCACATTACATAAGCAAAAGTCTGACGACACAAGACTATTAGAAATTAAGACATCTGTGGTGATGGCATGCAGCACCTAATTACACACTAAACTAACTAGACTGAATGTAAGTATATTAGACACAGCAGGACCGACCTGACAGTTCCCTTCGTGTTCTTGAGGACGGTCGCAGCAAAGAGTTGCGTCACACCAACCAGACTGATGCTATCCACCTCCACAATCTGATCATTCACCTGGATCCTGGAACAGACAACGATGACCATGATGATATTACAGTGACAAAAGTAATACTGATTCAAATGTGACCTGGACCACAAAACCAGTCAAAAGGTTAAATTTTTTGAAATTGAGATTTATAAATCATATGAAATCTGAATAAATAAGCTTCCATTGATGTATGGTTTGTTAGGATAGGACAATATTTGAATATCTGGAATCTGAGGGTGCAAAACATCTAAATATTGAGAAAATCACCTTTAAAATTGTCCAAATGAAGTTCTTAGCAATACATATTACTAATCCAAAATTAGGTTTTGATATATTTACAGTAGGAAATTTACAAAATATCTTCATGAGACATGATCTTTACCTAATATCTAATGATTTTTGGCATAAAAGAAAAAAAAAAATCGATAATTTTGACCCACACAATTTTTTTTGGCTATTGCTACAAATACAAATACCCCAGTTTTGGCTCCAGGGTCACAATATTGTCTCATACAGGCAACATCAAGTATACTTAATACCGACAGAACAGCCAATTGTTTTGGTGACAAACAACTATAACCAGTGCTGTGAGATGTTACTTTTAAAGCTCTGCCATCACAACAATGTCATATCTTGCAATACAGTATTTTTAACATTATTTTTGATTTAATAAAAAGCACCACAGTGAATATCTCTGCGGGTTGTAAGAAATTCTCTAGTGCCAGTCCAAATGTTTCATCTTTCGATTAATCTGAAGATCTCACCTCCCATCTCTCTCTGCAGCTCCGTCCTGCATGATAGTCTTGACGAAGATGCCCAGTTTCTCCAGACCCTGGTCTGCCCCAACACCCATCCCTATAATACTGATCCCCAGCCCTTTATCACCTACACAAAGAGAAAAGAGAGAGCAAGTCTTCATAGATTTCATTTTGCAATAACTGATGCAGACATACTCTAACATGTACAGTTCAAACAGATCATTTATTGGAATTAAACCAAAAACAGAATCAGAAAAATCGACAATGACTTTAAACATGAAGTTCAGCATCTTTGCAGGGATGTCCCTACTCATTTCACATGCAAAGAGGCTAGCCAATTGGCTTGAGAGTGATTTTTTTGTTTGACCTGCGCTTCGTTCATCTCTACACTGCTGACAATGGACCTATTTTTGCCCATTAATGTGACCAAACCTTTAAAGCTACAGTAGTTTAATTCTAAGGTTGAGTGAGATGGAAAAGTCAGCATGCAAACTAAATTACGGATGTTACTCTTACATTGTAAGTCAATTACAACAAATAAAACTCTACAGAGGTGCAGAATGAGGTGTTTAAAGGTATTCGATTCTAATTTAAATCAACCAATTTCACAAGTATGACTGATTTTTAATCCCTCGATCTCAGAGAGAGCTGGAGTATTTTGTGAAAGACACACAGCCTCACCTTTCTCGATCTCCACGGGAAACACGTCCATCTTCTCCACCCGTTTCTCCAGCTCGTACTCGGCCGACGCCGCCACAGGATCCACATCATCGTTCCTCCGGTCGTACTCTTCATTAGACAGCGTGCTGTACACCTGAAACCCCAGAGACACAACAGGCACAATAACTATTCGCTTACTTTCATCATCTTTCAGAGTGCTTATTATGGGTTTTATCAAGATGAGGCCCCTTCCTAGATCACTGGTCAGTATAACACTGGACATCTCAATGAAGCCAAAACATCAAAGCTGTAATCAGCTTCTCTCTCTACAGTCGTGCCAAAGAAGGGCTTCTTTTCTGACACAATATCAGCAGCCCTTATTTATTACAGAGAAAATCACTTCAGAACATTTACTGCACACACACACACACACAAAACCATTTATTAGAGATTCCCCCATTCTTTAGTCAATGAAGTTTTACAAAAACGGCATACAATGAATTTATATGATGATGCTGTGTGACTCTCTACAGAAACAGTCTAATGAGGAACAAGCAACAATCATAAAAGTAGGGATGCACGATATTATCGGACTGATATCGGAATTGGCCGATAATGGCTTTAATTGTAAATATCGGCATCGGCCCGATATGAAAAATTATGCCGATATGTCTTGCCATAAGAGGAATGCCTTAACTCACATGTGCTCAGGGTGTGCTAGCGATTAGATCACGTCAACAGTGTGGCTCATTCTTGAAGCAAAGTTTTGTCTGAATGATGATTAGATTGACTGTTTGAATAGCTGCATTTAAACTGAGAATGCACCTACAGAATGCGTTCGGTGTGAGATCGAGTAAACAGTAATAGCACGTGCAGAGTCCTAACGCCCGTTCAGTAAGGAGTTTTAATCTGTAGGGGGGACTGTTGGCCTACTTCTAATTAAATTAAAAGTAAAATAGCCTACACAAATAAGATTTAGACTGTGTTTCTGATTAAATAAAGCAGTAATTGATGTCATAAAATAGTGAGCATGTTTTGATTTAAAGGTCAGAAGCTATAGCTTACATGAAAGAAAAATCTGAAGCATGACACTTGTAAATTAAATAATTTTATATATACTGATTTATTCATTAATGTATAATATGTTTTTTTTTTTTTTTTAAACAAATCATAAGCTCTAAACGATTTTCAGAATTTTTACAACTCTTTTGCTTTAGACTATCTACAAATGTTAAATCTTAAAATGAAATGTTAAGGTTACTGCTGCATCTTTCTGGGGGGAAAATGCAGCGATTGATATATAGTTTATTTATAGTTATTTTCAAAGCTTCAATGTACTGTCAAAAAAACCTTCATTATTGTTTATTTAATTCTAACAAATAAGTTAGTTAAAAACTAACCAAAATTAAAAATAAATATTTTTGACTTATAATGTGCACAGGAGAGGAATTGGTGTTGTTTCGAACAAAAGGAATATATCGGAGCGGGGCAAAATGAGTTGAAAATGATCTGCATATCAGATTTCGGCAAAAATCCAATATCGTGCATCCCTACATAAAAGACAAAGAAAAAAAAAACTGCACACCTGACTTTAGTCAACATATGAAACTCATTAAACATAACATTCAATTCAGTGAACTAGGCCACAGCTGAGAAAGTGAGAGCATACGGAAAGAAAACCTGGGTGGCACTACTTCTGTTTTATTTATTAATCTATTTTTTTGTTCAGCCACAAACACAGAAATTCAGACTGATTATGGTGAACTACTAAATTTTAACTATTCCCAATTAAATTATAATTGTATAAATTTGATTTAATTTTATTCACAGTTTACCTAAAAGTTACACTTCAGTCCAAAATGTCATCATTTAATGACTATAATGTCACTCCAAAACCATACATTATGACTTATTTTCATTAATGGAACATCATAGAGTGAAAAAGACTATGACAGAGGTACAGTTTTTTTATTCCTGACATACAGGACTAACGTTGCGGTTGTTGTTTTTTAAATTATTTTATCTCAGTGTTTATTTGGAGTTTGACATGCCATATTGTCCAATTTTATTATGCATGGTTTATTATTTATTTGGAAATGAAACAGTACCTTGTCAATGAATTAAAATATTTATTTATTTATTTTTCAAAACAAAAAACAAATTTTTTTTTCCTCCATTGACAGTTCTTCTTTTGTGTTCCAAAGAAGAAAGTAAATCATACGGGTTTGGAACAACATAAAATGCGAGTAAACAATGATAATAGTCTTTTTTGGCTGTAGTATCTCTTTAAATTGTCTATCAAATCTTTTCTCGATTAATGAAAAGAGAGTTAAATGTGTGTGTGAGATAGGACAGCGTGAAAGCGGATTAAGCCTGAGCACTGTGAGAGAGGAACAATAAAACATTGGGTTTGAGGAAAATGATCTTACTGGGCTCCACTAATTATATTTTATCAGTCTGAGAGTAGAAATTTGAGGGGAAACTCAATATAAACTGAATCCAACTGTAGACTGAGTTAAACTATAGCCTAAATAGTATGATTTTGTGGAGAGACACGCAGACTGGGCTCCAAGCTTTGAATGAACGAAGTCAAAGCTCAGGTCTTTGTCAGCTCTCTTTCTCTCTCACACACATTTTCCTCTGAGGCTCTGTTGATCTGAAGAGACACTCGCGTGATTAGGACTCTTTCAGATATGTGATTTTACCTGGTAAACATTTCCTGTGTCTGGACTACCTGGAGCATGTCAGAGCTTGAGTGACTAACACATTTAAAAAAAACACACACACAAAAACAACACACAAAGGCCCAAACACACAGACAGACACAGCACACACACGCAAGACAAGACACACAGGAACACAAAGGCACAGACCCGCACACACCCGGTCCACACACGCACCCACACGCACACACAGGCGCACGCACACACAGAGGCACACACAGAGGCACACACAGGCACACAGGCGCACACACAGGCGCACACACAGGCACACACACAGGCACACACAGACACAGGCCACACTAACACACACAGGCACACGCACAGGCACACGCACAGGCACCGCACACACAGGCGCACGCACACACAGAGGCACACACAGAGGCACACACACACACACACAGGCGCACACACAGGAGAACACACAGGCGCACAAACAGGCGCACAAACAAGCACAGACAGGCACAACACAGGACCCCACACACAGACTCACACACAGGCACACACACAGGCACACACACACACAGGCACACACAGGCACACACAGACACACACGCAAAGACAGACACACACAGGCACACACACAGGCACACACACAGGCACACGCACACACACGCAGACACAGGCACACACACAGGCACACGCACACACACACACACACACAGGCGAACACACACACACACACACACAAAAAAAAATCCAGGCACGCACACACAGGCACACACAGGCACACACAGGCACACACAGGCACACACAGGCATACACAGGCATACACAGGCATACACAGGCATACACAGGCATACACAGGCATACACAGGCATACACAGGCACACACAGGCACACACACAGCAGTCAGTCAGCTCATCTGAGCAGTGCCATACTTTGATCAGACAGGAAACATACGTTTTATCGTCATATAAATCCACCTGAGAACTACAAAAATGTACTAAGGAAAGAAAGACACAGAGACAGATATCATCAGCACTAACCTCTCTTTCTGTGGAGGTTTAGAGGGCTTCTCCAACTGCAGTTTTAGGGAGAAAGAACATTTTAGAGACGTCCAAACGATTTTGTTATCTGGGTTTATAGCGTTGAGGGTTGTGGTTTGAATTAAAGATGCCGATTCAAAATTAGGAGCAGAAAAAGAGTCACTTTATTACTGAGAACCATCTACAGCACAGAAAGCAGCGTTTCTGATCACTGCAAATGTGCTGAGCTCCATCAGAATATACCAGGATGACGCCAAATTCACCGAACGGCCAAAGTCCAATAACAGCACAGAGGCAGATTCACTGAAACGTTCAGTCACAGTTCTGGAAAGCTGCATGCGTGAGCACAATGCCATATTGTTTTTCTTTAAAATATGAATTCGATAACATGACACTTTCCAGCAGACAACATTTGGAACATTTTGATCTTTTAAAGAAGAGTTCAATGTATCATATCTTCCACAGACCACCCAGAATATATATTAAAGCTGAACTAAAAAGCAGCTCATCCAGGAATCATTATGACAAAGATGTTACAACCATGATTCATTAACTTATGACCACCCACATTTACATATCAATCATGTATCAGTTAACTGGTGAGTCCTGATCAAGGACAATGAGCTCTATTTTGGTTAGTAAGATTAAACCAGTCCTAGCAGAGCTAACTTACATACACATATATATATATATATAAATTATAGATAGACATCTTAAAGGTACAGCAGCAAAAACTGTCTGTGTTTTGACTGACACAGGACGCGGGCCAGCGTCAAAGATGGTCGGGATAGTCACAAAGTTTTTAAGTGTTGCCAACTTAAACATTCAAGCGATTTTAATCAAGCACAAGAAGTTCACTGTCATTTGCATTGTATCATTCGCTCACTGTCTGATGGGTATCTATTTGTACGCACTAGAATCCGCCTTTCAGACAGGGTGCAAATGCTGAATTTGGTTATCTTTCACATCGTCTTGCGCTTGAAATGATCACACATACACACAATTATTTCAAAACAGCCATATTGCGGAGTGTCCTTCTAAACACAGTCATTATGTCTTGTTATGTGAACACAAAAAGATGTGAAAAAACTGATGACAATGCAATGTTATTTTAGATTTGATTTCTGTAGTGTCTCCCCTGAATACTACTATAGACCTGTCCGAAAACCTTAAATCTGTGTTTATTTCATTTGTATATTTGATATATTGCTTGTAACCTGTTTATTTGTTCTCCTTTTATTTCTGACAGTTACTTGTTTTTAATAATGTTTAACTTTATATTAGTTAGACTGGTAGGTTTTGCGATGGTATTGAAATTAGAATCGAGAATTGTACAATTTCACTGGTATCTAAATTTTGGTGTTGTAAAAATCTTATTTATCAGAACTACATGGTTACATGAGTCAAAATCAACGGAAGCTGTTTATTATTTTTAATAATTTCTATTTAATAAATATTGATTTATTTATATTTTATTTTTTTGTGGTGGGGCGGTGACAATTGCAAAATCTGAAACACTGTCCCAACGGGCCAAGGAACAAATAAAATAAATCCCAGGGTTTACATCCATGGCTGAGCCCTGCTAAATATAAAAAGCAGGAACTCAGCAAAAATAAAAGTGCAAAACAATGTTAAATATGGCATTGCTTTAAAAACAGGCATTCTCTGTCTGGATGTCGTCTGTCTGTGTGTGTGTGTGTGTGTGTCGTGTGTGTCTGTGTGTGTGTGTGGTGTGTGTGTTTTTTTCTGGGTAGAGTGAAGATGGTGGAGTATAATTGATGTAGTCCAAAACTAAAAACGGTTCAGTTCCAGACCTTGAACATAATCTCCAATCCACAAGACTAGACGTCTCTTTGTCTACACACACAGTCGTCTTTCTCTCAACCACAGGGACTAACTTTCCTA
This sequence comes from Sinocyclocheilus anophthalmus, assembly GCA_018155175.1. Classification (NCBI taxonomy): domain Eukaryota; kingdom Metazoa; phylum Chordata; class Actinopteri; order Cypriniformes; family Cyprinidae; genus Sinocyclocheilus; species Sinocyclocheilus anophthalmus. Next base: position 11,005 of record JADLZN010007383.1, on the reverse strand, counting down.
ACCAATAATAATTGGTCTTAACTACAAGCTAAAGAAAACCATACTGCTTTTGTACCATATTTTAATGCAAGATCTCTGCATGTTTCAATGAAATGTAAGTTATTTTAAGACTTGCAAAGACTATAACACATGAAAAAAAGACAATTTTAGATTAAAAATGATTAATTAGAGGTTTTAACCACCACAACAATACAAAACCCAACAAACAGACCTGTTTGCGCAACAGTTGAAATGGACAGTACAAAAGAACAAGCTCATTAGAGTCAGTGTCTTGCGAACTGGACAAAAGTGGTTGCTCTGTATGTTTGCCAATGCAAGAGAAAGACTTGTTGCCATTTAACTGACGCTTTTAACTTAATCCATTCAATTCAGGCTGCATGCACATAACTCATGCAAAATAGGATTTCATCTGCTGTAGACTGAGCAGCTGAGCAGGAAGCACTGTCTCACGCTCACATTCCTCCACACTCCTCAGGATTGAATCGAAACAGTCGGCTGGGCGGCACATTATATAGAGATGCCCAGCATGAATCTTCACGGAAGCGATTGAACAGAAATCTCTCAAAGCAGTTCACCCACTGACTCGGTGTCTGCGGCACTAAAGCAGCTTGTTAAACTGGGGGGAAAAATCTAAATCTATATTGGCATTGGTTTACAGAAGATACACTACTCTGCAAAAGTCTTAGGCCATTAGTATTTTCACCAAGAAAAAATGATTTTAAGCCAGTTGTTTCTATCTTTTGCTGTGGTGAGAAAGTAGGAAATATCAGTTTACATTTCTAAACATTTCTTTTTGTAATAATCCAGTGAGGTTTTTGTATGCACATGGAGTTTGACAACAGCCAGTGCTGCACACAGAGATCTGATCTGATCATCAGTCTGTCTGGAATGACGTGAAGAAACAGAACAAACTGAGACAGACTAAATACTCCACTATAACTGCGTCTCCAAGACGCTTGAAGAAACCTTCCTGCAAAGCTACAGCGCTTGCTGTAAAGTGAGGATGCTTTCAAAAATAATGTCATGAATAGATTTTATTTATCAACTAACTTCTATACTAAACCAATTCACCCTTTGTGTTTAAAACCGCTTTTGCCCGAGGTGCACTTTTCAGGTAGCTTTGCAGGAAGGTTTCTTCAAGCGTCTTGGAGACTTTGCCACATTTATTTTCTGTTTCTTCGTGTCATTCCAGACGGACTGGATGATGGTGAGATCAGATCTCTATGTGCAGCACTGGCTGTTGTCAGACATACAAAAAACTCACTGGATTATTACAATTAATGGCCAAATGAATATTTGGAAACAAACATATTTCCCACTGACACACTACAGCAAAAGACTAATTTTAAATCAATTTAAGCCTAAAATTCTATTTGCCAATGAAGAAAGAAATCAAGATATATTCTCTGAAAACAAGTCTTATTATTTTATCCAATTTTGCCTCTCAAGTAAATGTATTTTTAAGAGTATTTATATATTTTTACTGGAAAAGCAAGACCAAAATACTGGTTATAAAAATGACTTCGCATTTGAACTTACACCCACCATGACTGAACCTATGAACACACTGAAAATCCATCTAGAAAAACAATAGCGAGCGAGACCGAGACAGAGAAAGTGCAATGGCTGCGTGTTAATTAACTGTTGAATATATTTGAGGGTGTGTGTGTGATGTGTGTACCTGTTTTTCTATTCTGGTGGGGACTTAAACCTGAATACACACAGACTCATGGGGACTCGTGTCACGGTGGGGACCTAAATTGAGGTCCCCACGGGTACAAAAGCTTATAAATCACACAGAATTAAGTTTTTTGAAAATCTAAAAATGCAGAAAGTTTCCTGTGAGGGTAGGTTTAGGGGTAGGGTAAGGGTTAGGGGATAGAAAATACAGTTTTTACAGTAATAAAACCATTACGCCTATGGAGAGTCCCCACAAGGACAGCAAACCAGACGTGTGTGTGTGTGTGTGATCAATGTCAGGCCTGCACTGACCTCACACCGCTCTGTGGTTACACTTGGCCTCTTTTTCCTCCTTTCTCTTTCTTTCTGTCTCTCTTCCATCTCTCCTGTTGCCATAGACGACGCCAGCAATTCAAACAATGTTTCTTTTCTTTGCTGAAACCTGACCGCTCTGGTCTCTGAGAGTGAGAAAGAGAATCTGTGCTGCGCGACAACATTCAAACAGCTTCCTGCCTGACTTCTGACTTCCTCTCCCATCCTCGTCTTGAGAGCAAGTACCTCTGCCCTCATCACTATGTGACACAGCCTCGAAACCTGCTGCATAAGCTCGAGGACCCATACCTTGCTACAGCCTACATCACCACATCGCACCACTTGACAGCATCCACCACGGCACCACAATCACTCCTGGAGGCCCCAACAGCCAGAGAGCCACCACTGTCTCCCAGCCATGAGTGACAGGTGTGTGTTAGATTGTTCTGCACCTTTGACGTCGCTCGCTGTTGTCTATTCTACGGACAACAACACCCGAAGAGGGGGAATTTGTAGCGTCTGGACCAATCAGACACACCATTTTTCATTTGATTTAAAAAATCAGTTATTCATTAGATTAACAAACATTCACAGACCCCTCACCCAATAAACATACTGGGTGCCAAGATGTCTGTGAACAGGGCCCAGAACCCTGGTTACCATGGCAACCCTGACACCAGATACATTTACGACCTAATGGCATGTTGAAAATTACCCCTCTCACTAAAATTTCCATAGGAAAGACACAGTGCACAATAGAAATGGACTCTTCTAATTAATCCATAGCAAAACCTTTCTTTGAATGAACACACATGATCCTTCAGGTCATTGTGTATAGTATTGCTGTCTTGTATATTATCTGTTCTATTGTAGACTAGTTTATGCATGCTTATGATAGAACCACTCATTCATGTAACCTTACATATAACGTGTTTGGTCTCTATTAATTCGTATTCGGATTATCTAATTGAGAGTGTATATTGTATGTTTATACCTATGCAACATATTAGTGTTCTAAGAACCTTTATTAGTTTGTGCATCAACACCCAAACAAATTACATATGCGAAATACCATGCTTAGAGACAAAGGGTCGTAAAACCCTCCAGCAATTGCCACCTCCCGCTTGGAATTCTCGACTTTCTCATTGGAGAAGCCCATCTTGAGAGGCGTGAATCTTCGCAGACGTTAAAGGCCGCACTTCAGTGACCGCCAGAGTTCGGTGGTTCGGTTGTATTCTGAGAAGATGAAAATGTGAGCTGCAGTGCTCCAGGAAACTCTAAGTACGTGCCAGGCTTCGGCCTTTTCCATTCACCAAGATTCTCTGACGCAAACTGGTTCTTTTTCATCAACCAACTTCAGCAAAGATCAACTTGAAACTTCAGATTACACTCAAACCTCATCTTCAGACACCCCCCCAGACGAGACGTGCACGTATTCAAACTTAGTTTTATTAATTGATACATTAAGTATCATTTGCATCTTTTACAAGTTGTGTTTGAACTAAGAATCTGATGTTTCCCTCAGGTGTAGATCTGCTGAATATGCAAATGGTTCCATAACTTCATATTCTTATTTTCTCTTCTCTCTACTGCGTTAAGCTTTAACCCTTTCCTATACCAACTGTATGCATGTGTTTATGTAGTGGTGTGTTTGGGTATGTTAGACCCCAAGGTTTTTTTTTAAGTTGTTTTATTTTTTTGTGAAAGGTTATGTTAGAATAGTTTAAGTGTTTATGTAGTTATAAAACCTTACTTGTATCACACTTGGTGGTTCGTGGTTCATTGTTTGCTTATAACTGTAGTCACTTAATCATGCAGATTTATGCAACAAGCTCTTTGTAGAATGTACAGTAAGAAAGTTATTTCCCTTCACCAGGAAATTAACATTCTTAGAATTGACAGACAGTTGACCCTGAGAGGTCAAGTAAATATCTACAGCGGATCTAAATATTTATAATTAATTATAACTAGTTATGATAAATTATTCATATTTCCCCATGAGCTGATTCGCTACAACAGGAGAGAAAAAAACAGCAGATGTTCATGTTAGCCACTTCTTTAACTTGAGCAAACACTGTTAATACACATAGGCCATAGTTAATTAAATGAAACCATGCATGTTTTAATGCTAGTGAATAAAAAGAAACGATCTACCTGCATGCCTCTGGCCTCTGATCTATGATGGTGCCTTGATCAGTTGTGATCTGCGTCTCAGGTCGATGATGTAACTTCCAGGGAGGCGTGTTCAGGCCTGTTGTACATGCCCCACTCCCTTGACTCCACCCCCATGTCAAAACAATGCCGGAAAGTAAAATGTGCAGAAACGTGAAGCACAAAAGGAAAAGCGTTTCACAAGCTCACACTTGACTGAAATGCAAAATAAAGCAGCCTTGCAAATAAATTAGTAGTTATGCCCATGGAAAATATGTGTTGCAAAATCATTGCTTTTGCTCTGTTTCATTCATATTTTGCAATCCTGTATTTTTGTTTGCACATTTATTTTTTCTCAATAATTGAATTTTCGTTTGCAATTTTTTTTTTAAAAATGTCAATTGATTTGACTCCATAGATTTCAGCTAAGGATGTGGCTGGAAATCAGTTGTAGTTGTTGTTTTTCGTCTCGTCTCGTCTCCTCTCTCTTTTCTGTTCTTGTTGTTTCTCTGCCCTTCAGTGATTCTGCCTGTTAACAGCAGGTGTTCATCAGAGTCTGAATTCACGCATTTGTTTTCATTCATTCTGTCAAGTGGACTATATTAGCAAACTAATCTAGGGAATAGTGAATGAAAGTATAGGGTGTAATTTGGGACACCGTCTCTGAGCGCTGTGAATTGACAGTACATTGCTGTCGGCTACTTTCTCTAACACTACAAATATTACCCAGCATGCATTGTTTTCTGCGGTATATTACTGTTTTAATGGAAACAGTGTTACTGTCAGAATTTGGCCATTTTGTACATAAAAGTTTTATAGTGCAGGGTTTGAGACGTGTGATGTGTTACATACCATCAAACACAGTGTGTTCACTCACTTGGCCTTTTTTTATCCCAACTTTTTTTTCTCCATTTCTGCCACCTGATGGAGTTTGGCTTCATCTTCATGTTTTGGTTTGCTTAGTTGGGGTCTGAAAGATACTTAATTGACCATATGCACGGAGCGCTATTTAGAACTTCCGGATAAAGATAAAGCCAACTCGTAATCTTCCGGTGAAGCTCATTTTATTTGTGCTATATATAGGTAGAGACTCTCACAGAAACCTCTCCTGCCTCATTCTTATCAGAAACTGAGAAACAAAATAATTGCAACACCGTAAATAATGATAGCAGAATTAACATACAGTTTCATGTTATTAAAGAACATATAATGGTAACACTTTCTATGAAACCCATATTATAATCACGGGTATACGATTACTTCAAGGGCATTATAAGTGAATGCAAACAGTTGTAAGTCTCATGAATAGTCATAAGCACAGTTTTAAATTATTTATGAATATTTACTGTTTGGGTTATAGTTTTAATGAGTTGATGATTTTGTATAGACACAATGAAACCACGTGCATCCCTTATACAATGGATTATATTTCTCTAGTTATAATGTATTATAAGTTCAGTATCTTGCATATGTTATGCTACTGTACTTAAAGCGATCAAGAGACTTTCTTTCTATGAGTGTAGGCACAACGGTGGTACCGTTCGGCGTCTATCCGCGGTGCCCAGCTACGTCGTGTTATACTTGTAAAAATTGTTCTAGACATGCCGAAAATTTTACGCTACAGCACAGCAGCTCTTCTTCTTTGTTTTCTCTGTTGCACTAACTCTGCAGCAGCTCTTCTTTTTCGTCGTCTCGTCTGATGCACTCAATCAACCAAGCGTTCTAACCACAACCTAGCCCCTCCCCACCCCCCCAACCATTCAAATTTCTGTAGGCAGGAATTATTTGTAACGATATTCCAATGAGCCGCTTTGTGATATCACAAAGACCGGAAACCAAACGCTGTAGTCCAAAAGAGCCGTTCATTGTAGTTCTTGAAAAGGGATTTTAAAAAACGAAATATCTCCCTTTAGAGTGGACTTTGAGATTTGTAACTTTCCGCTGAGATGTTCTTGTTCTATACGCGTATCCTAAACAGTTACGACATACACACTGATTAAAATTTAAAAAGTGAAAAAGCATAATAGAACCCATTGTTAAATTAAACATATGGTCAAGATATCGAATACAGCCAATTAAGAGTATACATGAAGTAGATTTAATATGGTTGGCATTGTTGCATGTTATAACATAATTCATACTCTTAAACTTATAACCACAGATACGTAAGTATTATGATGTATTATAATTGTTGTTATGATTATTCATGAGTTGATATAACAATTTTTTTTAAAATGCATTATGCATTCATTATAATGCATTAAGAATACCCTTATAATGTGTTATAAGTATGGGCTTCATAGAAAGTGTTACCCATATAATTTTATATGCAGAGTTTGGTAATCCCAGGAATGTGGCGAACCATTACAGATTGTAACTTTGTAAAATTTGGCATAACATAGCTGCACACATTAACACTATCGTAACTGTTTAGGGCAGTTAGTGGCTAAGCTCGTTAAACGAAGTCGTATAATGGTATTCTGAATAAGGCAAGATCTTACTTATACGCCTATGAAGACGACATTTTTACAAATCTTATAAATTGTAAAGCCTTTAGTATTCTCAACACGGTGCAGTAAAAAGCACTTTATTAAAGTGTCACTTTGTCATTCATGAAGACGACAGACGAAATGTGCCCAAAAAAACGTGCCGCTCTGAAAAAGGAAAATTACTGTTTAACCAGGTGATGGCAGCAGAGGATCCACTGCATGGCGCAGCTGCCAGTTTCATATCCTAGTTTTTTTAATGTCTTTGGGATTTATTACTATATAAATATTATACAAATGATACATAACTTTTATGGCATGAACGCATAGAGATAGCAAGTGCAGGAAGTCACATAAGTACACTGTCTTTAAGATAATACATAGAATAAAGATGACAGGACGGACAACAGCCTCTAATGCGGAATATTTAAATACTAATAGTCAAATACAAATTTAAATAAGTGGTATAGCATTAAATAATCCATTCCAATACTTTGAAATGTCTAAATGTAATTTAATAACTACATTGTTAAGATTGATCTAACACCAGGACTTGTTGCTGCTGTAGTTTGGTTAGTCTGAATTTTAGTCTGAATCACTTATGCACAGTCTATTTTGACATTGGCTCGGTCACGATGATTCAATTCTTGCCACTCTAATCATAGCAATGGCCGGCTCCTAGTCCCCCACTACGGAAAAAGTGGGGACAGTTTAAAGCATAAGGGTGCTTTCACACTGGCTCGTTGTTTCGGAAACCTGGCACCACGTTTACCCCTTTAGCTCGGAGTCGTTTGGGCATATGGTGACACTAGGCAATCAGCAGGCTACTGGTGCACGCGTGCCAAAACAATCGGGATCCGAGATCACCTGAACGAGGTTGTTTCAGCTCGATTGAAAACGAACTCTGGAGGGGTTCGGTTGTAGTGAGAAAGCAATCGGATTTAACGGACCAACAAACCAGGCTATATAACAATGTATAATGGGTAATTACGTAAATTCCATGAAAAGCATTAGCTTTGTTGTTTTGATAATACTTCAAAATGAACCTGTGAATGTCTGTGGTCTTCAGGAGGGTGAGTCGAGATAATTTTTAATTTTATAATGCCGTCTTATTGCTCTTCTTCCTAGTATGTGCATTTTTTAAATGTTTTCCCGATGAATCCTGGACTCCTGCTCAAAATGATAAATTAATATAAGGACAGCTACAAAAAAAAAAAAAGCTGTTGTCGTTCCACCCTGACGGATGACAGCCCTGACAGCTAAGTGTGAAATCCCGGAAAATAAACCGTGGAACTCTGACCAATGATTGATGGGGAGACCGCAGGTTTTTACTCCAGCGGCCCAGCAGTCCCGAGTGACTTGTCGTTAACAATTGGTCCGTTTAGAAAGACTTTGCCATGTGATAAGGAACCGCAGTCCAGAGAAGACTACCAAATGAGCACACAATCATGTACTAATTTTTAATCCGTCGTTCTGGAAACAAAGCCACGCTCTACAGGTTGTGAAGGCACCTCAGACCAGTGTGCTTTTCCGGCTTGGAGCAACACCGACGTCTACTTCTCACAGCAGATGAACAAGGCGGAGCTCTACAGCCTCTACTCATCCCTCCAGCCAGGAAACCCACCACCAACTTTCACTCCTCCATCAAAAACCGAATCCGGCCCGCAGCAGCCCGTACTCACAGCCTGGGCAAACCACTACGCCCGCAAGGAAGAGCCTCTGGTCTTCAAGCCGCCATAGCAGGCCCTCGGCAAGTCTTGGCCGTGCCCCGGTCTCCGTCTCTGCTAGCCCTAGTCAGTTTCTCCGCTCAGCTGAGCTCCAGCCCACAGCTGCTGCCCTCACAGACACGAGCCTTTCTCCATCACACTTAAAATCACAGCACATAATTCGTCACGCATCTTGTCATTTTCTGAATTCGCGATCACCTTCACCCATTACTCTGAGGTAATTTGCACAGCATTTCCACTCAGGAGATGTGAGTTATCATACGGAGTGCTCTCAATTCTACACCTATCACAATGCTTTTTTCAGTGAAATGCGCCATCCGGGTGGCTCAGTGGAACCAGTGTCCTTACTGGGGGGCCTTGGACACAGAACTCCATAACAGAGTCTTCTTAGGCTGCCGCAACATCACTTGCTCAGTCTGCCGATCCGTCGCCCACTTCACGATAGCATGCCCCCTCATCAACCTGCTCACCCGCGCGCTTGCCCTGAACCGCCTCAGCACAAATCCACCAGCTATGTCCCGCATCACCTAAACACCTCAACTGACCCACCACCCTCCCTTTCCGACTACCTCCACCCCTCCTCCTTCTCCAACAACCAGGTCTGCTCCAAATTCAACGCTGGCAGGTGCACAAGGCAGCGCTGCCGCTTCATGCACGTCTGCAGCTTTTGTGGCGGTGCACACGCCCACATCATATGCCGTTTTATCAAAAATACAAAATGAAAATCTAGCGTAGCGTTAGTTCTGGCAGTCACGTTAGTCAAGCTCGCATCAGCAGACTTTCAGCTGATCCCCATCTACCTATAGGAATACGACAACTATCTAAGCATTCATATATAAGTTCCCTCAGTATTATCAGCAGTTTTCGCATGGCTCAACAACTAATTACCCTCCTCAATCCCCAGCTCCTCCTCTGTCAGTCGAGATTCAGCCTTCTGATTCTCCTTGAATCGGACTAATTCTAAAATGTGTACAGAAAATGATTGAACTTTAAGAATATCTGCAATACATTTATGTTAATTCTGTTCTGTTTACTCTGGGGGGTTATCACTGCTCTCCCTGCTCTCATCCCTGCTAGGCTGTCGTAATGGGAAGGCAGCAGGGAGTAGCAGTCAAGTCAGAGGTCTCAGGTTTATGTCATTCTTCCACAAGTAGCAGCAGACTACATCCTAGAGATGAAATGCGTTACCTCTCCGGACCTGGGTTGTCTTTGGGTTCGGATACCGATACCATAAATACCAGATGAATAGTACAGAATAAATCATAAATACAAACTATACAAATATACAAGATAAGGTAAATGTAAAGATTAGATTATATACAAGGTACTGACGGCCCTTGACATGAACATAGACACGATAGCTTACGGCAATGACTAGTGCAGTGCAACACAATGCAGACTGTCTGTAGTGATTGTAGTGCAAAAAAGGATTATGTAGTGCAAAAGCGCACGAATCAGACTGATTAACAAGTTGAGTCACAGGTGGGGTGGTTTTGGATGGGGGGGAAGTGGGAGAGTCCTTAGAGGGTCAGAGCTTCCGTGGGGGGGGAAAAAGGGGGGAGGGGGGGGCAAGGTCGGGAGGGAATTCAGCTTCCTGACAGCCTGATGGATGAAGCTGTCTTTAAGTCTGCTGGTCTTGGCCTGGAGACTCCGCAGTCTCCTCACTGATGGCAGCAGACTGAAGAAGCTGAGTGTCGGGTGGGTGGGATCACCTGCAACGCAGAGGGCTTTGCGGGTGAGACGGGAGTTGTAGATGTCCTGAAGGGAGGGGAGAGAGCCACCAACGATCTTCTCAGCTGCTCTCACATATGCGTGAAGTGTCTTGGCGGCCGGACGCGTGGCAGGCGCCTACCACATCAGGTGACAGGGTCCGGTGCTCTCGAGGTGCGGCTCTGTAAGAAGGTGCACCATGTGGGGGCCGGGGCTTGGATCTCTCAGTTGCGAGGAAGTAGAGACGCTCTGGCTTCTTGGCCTATGTGCTGCGGGTGTGTCCAGTCCAGGAGAGATCTCTGTGCTGATGCACAGTACCCCAGGAACTATGGTGCCTGTCCTCTGCAGCCCCTCTTGCACACAGCGCAGGTTCACACCCAGACAGGGGGTAAGAGGAGCATGCTGACGTGCAGCACTCTAGTGCACTGTTACAGATCAACAACTTATCCTTGGTGTGCTTCTCCTCGCACACGATGTGAGTGAGAGAAGCTTGTTGTCACTGACAGCACTGCTGTTCCGGGCCAGGCTGGCGGCCCCACCCCCCCTCGCTCCTGTGTAAGTTTGGTTGTTTTCTCTCACTATGTGCTTAATGAGACCCACACTACAGTCCGTGTCATCGCCAACTGATAAGGCGTGGTGGAGGTGTTGTGAGCGGTGTCAGTCGTGGTCAGCAGAGTGATGAGAGGAAAGGGGGCTCAGACACCCAACATACTTGGGGGCCCACATCGGGCAGTTGCAGTTTGTGGCTGCTGGCATTGTGATTAGCCTGCGACTCCGACACCTGGTGATGGGTACCTCAGGCAGGAAGTTTCCAACGCCAGTTGCACTAGGTGATATCGCTGTTGAGCCCCAGGTGGACCAGTTTGTGAATGAGCTGTTGATGGATGATTGTGTTGAATGCTGAACTGAGGTCTATGAACAGCATTCTGACGTATGAGC
>JADLZN010007382.1:0-184675 GCA_018155175.1 Sinocyclocheilus anophthalmus | reverse complement strand
GCCTGTGCGCGTACGTACAGTGGATCTTGGAAAGTGCTTTCCGCTGTAGTTTCCTCCGAATGAGAGGTTTGCATCTGATGCCCTGGAGGTTTGCTGATGGGAGGGCGACTGACAGCTTCTCTTTAGCGCCTGGAGCCAGACTCAGCAGCTCAGCACCTCCTCATCGTTCACACAGAGGATTCTCTAGTCACTGGGAACTGGAGAGACTTTCTCGGGTTTCCTTTGAACACTCGTGTCCTACAGCACAAAAAAATACAAGATGAGATGTGGACAACCTAAAGATTGCAAGTGGTGGTTTTAGGAGATGCTTTATGCATTACCAGCTAATTAAGTGACAGTAAAGACATTTTATATTATTACAAAAGTTTACTATTTCAAATAAATGCTGTTCATTTAAACATTCATATTAGAATTAAAATTTATCACTCCTAGAAAAAAAACTGCATTTGGTTACCCACAAAAATTTAAGCAGCAACAACTGTCCTCACAGTGTATACGAAGAAAATTTGTGGTAAATGTTTTAATAAATTATATTTTATATTTTATAATTAATCTTTTATATACATGCATCTGGTGCGATCATAAATACACCTCTTAAAATAACGTGCTTCACGTATTCCAAAAGAACCTTTGTTGAGCGCAATGTCCATAAAGAACCTTTAACATCTGGAAGAACCTTTCTGGTTTCACAAGGTCTTTGCGTTGAAGAAGTTCTTCCGTTATAAAAAAAGTACATGGTACTATGGTTCTTTCACGCATCTGTGAAAGAACCTCTTTTAAGCACCTTTAGTTATATATATCTATATCTATATTATATTTTCTAAATATATATATAGTATCTATTATATATCTTTACTTGCTGCTTGGAATAGTGTGCTTTATAATTTTTTTATGTACAATCCTTTTAATTAAATATGAATTCAAAACCTACTTAATGTCTGATTATCACTTTTTTTTAATTCAATATTTTTTTTATATCATAATTAATAAGTCATAACTAGTACAATTCCTCCCTCAACCTCGCGGATCTTGATGGTAGCTGCCAGAACATTTAATTTGTCATTTATGTTTTTTTTTGTTTATGTTAGTGTTTAACCAACAACCTACAGATGAAAAAATGTTTGAATTTTGCACTGGCAAACACTGCTCTAGGTCTAGTTTCAGGTTCAGACCCCTTTAGCAATCTGTGTTTTGCTGAAGGGCAAAATATGGATGCTTTTCTTCTTGTGATCAAACCATCAACCTATTGGTTACCAGCACTGAGCTTTTGCCCACTTGCTTTTTTGTTATTTTTTTTTCTCATAGGCATCCAAGAGGCTGTCAAAAACGTCAAATTAAGGCCCTCGTTAACGTTTCCCGATGAAAACGTGAGGAAACAGTTTAGCGTAAACATCCTGACACAAGAGTTTCACAGCCGAGCATCTGTTGCCTCGGAGTGTTAATGAAATTATCAGAAAGTGTTAATCAGCCCTGACTGATCGCATTGGTCGAGTGAATCCAACAAAACTAATGAACGGCCCAAAGGATTGGCTCATCTTTACCAGTGCCCTGAAAAGAGAATATATTAGTGTGTGTTTTGTGTTTAGTTGCACTGACTGGATTCATTTCAGGGGTCATTAAATGCTCTAAAATGTTTACTCTGACATGCAGAAGACTAAAATCAACTTGACTTACATAATAAATGATCCTAGTCTTATTTTAAAGGATTCAGTGTATGTCGTGCCAAAATTGTTTGACTCAGAACATTAATCACATTGGGTTGCAACCACCATTTCGTGTTTGTTGAGTTTTAAGAAATAGTTCTCTCAAAAATAAAAATTTGCTGAAAATGTACTTACCCTCAGGCCATCCAAGACGTAGATGAGTTTGTTTCTTCATTTGAAAAGATTTGGATAAATTTAGCCTTACATCACTTGCTCAACAATGGATCCTCTGCAGTGAATGGGTTCCGTCAGAATGAGAGTCCAACAGCTGATAAAACATCACAATAATCCACAAGTAATCCACACCACTCCTGTCCATCAGTTAATGTCTTGTGAAGCTGTGAAAAAGCTGTGTGCTTGTAAGAAACAAATCACCTGAAGTTGTTTTAACCCTTTACCCTATTTTTTTTTTTTGCAAAAGCCATACTAATGTGTTGTCCCAATGAAAAATTCCTCCCCTGTATGTCCTCTCACTCAAATCCACCACCTAAGTTTTTTAAACCTGTTTGGACTGTTTTTCACATCTGATTTTTGAAGTTACAAACTTCTTAGTATGGGAGTTTTCTATAAAGCGCGATGTTCTCTCGCAGCATCAGTTATGGACGGATTGGTGTGCTTACTTGTGGATTATCGTGATGTTTTTAATCAGCTGTTTGGACTCTCGTTCTGACGGCACCCATTCACTGCAGAGGATCCATTGGTGAGCAAGTGATGAATGATACTTTTTTCCACATCTCCATGGATACACAAACTCCTTTACGTCTTGTATGGCCTGAGGGTGAGTACGTTCTCACAACTTTCATTTTTGGGTGAACTGTTCCTCGCAGGACATTTGCTCCCTCACATTGAGCCATGGTGCTCAAATGGGAAATGTGAGTTGAAGCCTGGTTTTTGTTGTGTCTTGATCGTTCCCTCCTTTCAGGTACTCTGCTGTTAAAAGAAAAGCAATAAACTGTAATGGAATTATGCAAGACTGTCAAGACTGGAGAATAAGGCTCCTCAAGCATCTAAATGTTTACTGTTGCCAACACGCCTTTTAAAGAGATTAAAAGCAGGATATTGTTGAGGAATAGAACACAGCCTCTCATAATCACTCCTAATGCGGCTACAGCGCTAATGATGCATGTGAATGAGCGATTCAGAACGTCAGCGCTGAACTTTGAAGATGCTCCATGATGAATCTGAGCCTCTGAATATGACGGTGTCACTTCAGCCAGATGGAACGGTTGGTGCAAAGCATGCACCATCTGTCAGGCACATGACATATAAATTTCCGCGGAGCATTTTACATGCTTAATATTTCAGCTTCCCTTTGCTTCAAAGCGGTGGCTGACAGGTTGCATGTTTTGAAACGTCCCAACCTGTTTCTCTGATTTGAGAGCTGCACGCAAGCGACTGCCTTCACCTGAGCCCGGGTGCGTTTAGCGCATCGAGACGAGGTGAGAAATGCAGTCAAAGCATTGCCGTCAGCTCCCCCGTCTCCACGGTGACATTTGAGAGCTAGTGTTTGCCTTAACGTTTTAGCTCGATGTTTTACACACCTTCAGCTGTCGGGTTTGTTCATCCTGTGCTTGCGAGCGCTGTCAGCCGCTAATGCAGACGGACAGTCCCAGCAGGTGGAGAGAGTCGATTCAATGCTGAAACTTCATTTTACAGCTATTATGGAAATGGCTTTTTGGGGGCATGAAGACAGCTTTAGAAAGAGCCTCAGAATTAATGTAATTTCAGATGTTTAGATCTGAATCATTTCTGAATGTGATAAGGTCTCGCGCCTGCTGCTTTTGTAGATGGGAATTAATGTCTTGAAATGTGGCTGAAGAGCTTTAATGCCCTTAAAACCTACTGTGGAGGTACCATGGCACTTTTGATATATACCAGGGAACTTATTACTTATTAATATGCCGTGGTATTTTAGACATGTAACATGGTATTACCAGGGTATTATTGTAACTACCATGTACATTTGTACCAAAAGTACCATAGTATTACCATCTGATACTATTACTGTTATGCCACACAGCCGTTTTTGCAAAGTACATAACTATTTCATTGTACTGTCATATCCAAAAACTATTATTATCTGGTACCACACTTGCAAAAAAGTACCATAGTATACTGCCATGGTATTTTTGAAAAGTACCATAGTATTCTTGGAAGTTGTGGTAAGTGTTTCAAAAGTACCATAGTATTATCAGATGTGCCATAGTATAGCCACAGTACTTTTTGTAAGTTATAACCAGAAAAATCATGGTATTACAATGTTACCAAATTAAAAACATTGTATCACCATGGTAAATATTCATAGAACAATGGTATTAGCCATGTTACCATATCAAAAATGGTATTACCATGGTAAATATCCATAAAACCATGCTTTTACCATTTTCCTTAAAAATGTGATGGTACCATGATATGGTGATGTTATCATTTTGCAGAACAGCCCACAAATTCCATTTCATGGCTTGCTTCGTGTCACCGTTAGGACATAAGCTTTCCTCAGCTTCTTGTTAGTTTAAGACTTCTCTTCTGCTAAAGCAATGTTCTTCTCAAACTTTTAAGGAATAGTTCACCGGAAATATTTACTGGTTCAAAACCTGGATAATGTTTTTTACTCCATGGAATTCAACAAGAAGAAATTTTTATGAATCTTCTTGCCCCTTTTTTCCAAAGTGACCAGATCTAGTGAAGACTCAAAATGAACTATAAAATATCCATTTAAGTCGACCTTTGTGTGAAAAAGAGTCTAAAAAAGTCATTATTCGCTGATAAGCTCCCTCAAATGAGTTCGTAAGAACCGAATCACTAAATCAAATATTTGTGAACGAATCAGTGAGAATTTTAGATTCTCTGGATCAAATGGTTCACTGAAAACGACAAACTCAAAAGATTTGTTCACAATCTGATTATCAAATTTTTAACCTTTTTCCCCCAATTACAGCTTGACAACCAGTCTAGCAAGGACACAACATTAAAACAAAAACCATTCCATCACCTGTTTCTCTCCCACCCCTCTACATTGCGAGTAAATCACTGGCATATGCGATTAAATCTTCACTCTGGGCAACTAAATAATGTCTTTCGTTAGCCATTGGCTAATAAATTCTAAGATCTTACTCGACAGTGTGTGTGTTAGATGCTTATCACAAGTTTAGCACAGATATATTTTCACTCACTGAACATTGAGCGCTTCAGAGTTTCACTCTCCATCAAGCGATCTGTGCTATTTTTCAGTTCATCTCAATGGATGAGCAGCGCACCTGTATTTGACGTACCGTGAACTCTAGTGTGAAGGCGCACGACTCTACGTCGCTTTGCTGATAGCGCTGTTTCTCACACATGCAAAAAGAGAGAGCGAGAGTCTTACATACCACACTGAATCGACGTGCTACATGTAAACCATATTCTCTGTTGCCTTTTTTTTCCCCTTCAAAATAGGAAGTTTATTTCAATTCTCACTTTTAAGAACTCAATGATTGGTGGTGTTCTCCGGTAGTGGGGCGCACTAAGGCTCAAATGGCAATCTCATGGTCTGGTGCTCATCTATTACTGTCCTGTGTTGTTTTCAGGCACATCAGTTAAGCACGCTGACATGTGAGTTATATTCATGAACCCCCAGCTCTTAATCTTAGTGAGTGTTTTTATTGTTATTAGTAGTAGAATTAGTAGTAGTATTATCTATTAATAATAATTACTATTATACATTTTTTCAATAAACATAACAGGCATAATTTTTTAAGTTCAGTTAAAATGACAAATATGAATTCATTCATGGTTACCAAGTTTTAGCTCTAATCACTAGTTCTATCATTAAATAGTACTTATAATATAATGCTTGATTGACGGATCTGATTCTTAAGCTTCTATCTTAGAAGCTAAGATTAAGAGCTGAGCTCCCTGTTTACAAGAAGCGATTGGTGAATCTATATCTATTATATACACCTACTATATAGACCATAATCTAGATCTATATATCTCCTATAGCTATATATATTAAATCACCCCCCGCCCCCCTTGAAAGTCATGTTAATTTTATTTAAATTATATTTTCTCTATAGCGCCAGATCTCAACAGAAGTCATTTAAAGTTACCTTTCCTATAAACAGTTCTATACCTTGTTCTTTTATTAAACAAACTAAATAGCCTTCTTATGTTATTCACACGACGGCATGTCATTTCGGTCTCTACTTTATGGTCGCGCTCTCTGTATCACGCACAGCGGAGTTACGCCCCGAAGCGCACGTGCACATGCAGCCCTCTACGAACACCTTGGCAACTGAATCAACATTGGCTAGTACATTTTTTTGTTTACACCCAAGACTGATATAATATTTTACACACACACACACATGTTTGTTTTTGTGAAAAGTGGGGACATCCCATAGGCTTTCTCCTGTACAGAACCGAATTATATTGCCGTACACCAACCCTACCCTTAAACCTACCCATTACAGGAAACTTTGTGCCATTTCAGATTTTCAATACACTCCATTATGTGTGATTTATAAGCATTTTGAAAAATGGAGACATGGGGTAATGTCCTCATAAGTCACATTCTCCTTGTAATACCGAGAGTCATTATCAATGTATGTCCTCATTTGTCACAAAAACGCGCACACACATATACACACACACATACACACACACAAGGTTTGTTTTTATGGTTTTTGTGGGTACTCTCCATAGGCGTTATGGTTTTATACTGTACAAACCATATTTTCTATTACCCTACACCAACCCTACCCCTAAACCTACCCCTCACAGGAAAGTTTGTGCTATTTCAGATTTTCAATACATTCATTCTGTGTGATTTATAAGCGTTTTTATTTACGGGGACACTGAAAATGTCCTCATTAATCCCCTTCTCGTTGTAATACCTATGTCATACCCTTGTAATTATACAAATTTATGTCCTCATTTGACACAAAAACGCGCACACACACACACACACCCCACACAACCACGTACTCACTTTTGTGGCCAGCGGTTTAGACATTAATGGCTGTGTGTTGAGTTATTTTGAGGGGACAGCAAATTTACACTGTTATACCAATGAACACTCACTACTTTACATTGTAGCAAAATATCATTTCTTCAGTGTTGTCACATGAAAAAAATATAATAAAATATTTACAAAAATGTAGTGGTGTAATCACTTCCCTGTGAGATTACTGTTTAATACTATCCTATGGCGAATATATGCCCAAGGTGTGTGTAGAGGGTTGTCTCCCCTAGTTTGGTCAACATAATTTTTTTTAATCCTTCCAAACCAGAATTTGACTAGCCATTTAAAGCAAGCAAATATAAGATGCAATGGATATATACCAAGAATTCCACATAAGCACAGTGTAATTTTACAAATCTCTCACCTTATGAAGAGGCAAAACCATGAACGCTCCTCCTCCACTGGCTTCCACAATTACGGCAACAAATTTGGAGTTGACAGCGCAGAATGCGCTATCCCACGTGACCCGGGACACCCTGATGTCGTCATAGCACTGGTCATTCTACACCGCCTGGCCTAAAAAAAAAAAAAAAAAACAAAAAAAAAAAAAAAGAACAAACAACAAAAAAAAGCACCATGCCGTAACTTACCTGTCGTACAACCCTTTAACTATTGTAAGAAGAACGTACGAGAATATGATGAAGCACTCACCTGACATGAACGCTGTGCGTTCACTGAACATTCATATATTACCATGGTAACAAAAGAAAACCATCCGAAACGGTTTCAATGCCATGCATTCATACTAACATTATTAAGTAGATCTGCAAAAGACTAACATTTTTAAGTAGATCTGCACTGCAATCCATTGATATTACAACACACATCTCAGTGTAAATAGCAGTTTTACAGTGTTTAAAGAGTGTCTTAATCCACTAGCTAGTTTAAAAATAATCGTAAAACATGACAAGGGCTGCAACGGTTGCACTAAAAGTCAATAAATTACCTGAGCAGAACAGTGGCACTTCAATATGACACAGTTAACAGCTAAAACTGCCAAACGTTTACATGATTTCAAAGTGGTTGGCACACAGAACAATGATGAAATCAATCTCAAAGAGCTCTGCTGAAAAATCAAAGTGAGTTCAAAGTGGGACAAGCTCGATTTGACAGAACACGTACCAGATGGGTTCACTATCGCAAATGTGGAAAGAACCAGAATAAATCCCCACTCAGAGCACATTACTCATCCTACTTCACACAGCAAACTCCATATCATTGTCAACACATCACACTGGTTTCTATGCTATCCGTTTCGGCTTGTCTTGCGTTGGGTTCTAAAACAAACCTGAATTGCAAGAACATTCTGTCTTTGTGCCATTTTCCCAATGAAAACAACTGAGGCCCAACTAAAACAGTAGAAACACTAAGGTTGGATCGAGTCAAAAGACAAGAAAAAAGCAAAATACAACTCTCATTGCTCAGGGGGTGAGAAACAATGTACTTAAGTCTGTAATGTTGTTCACACCCAGATAAGCACATTTAGACCTGCAAATCAATTAAATAGCTTCATAACATTCTGGGCTGGTGCAAAATGCTTTGGCAAGGGTTCTTGCAAGGGAGACTCTGTACTTGATTGTAATAGTACATACAGTAGTATAGACCGATACATATTGTCAATGTTTGGCCATAAGATCATTAACATGAACAGATTGACTAATTTACAAACAGTAGTGATATTTCCACTCATGTCAGTTCCAAAATAGTCAAACAACCTTGTCGACAGACATGGGGTATGACCTGAAAAGGCCTGTTGCAGAATCTGAAAATCAAGGTTATTACAGTTAACGAAAACCATTTAAAAAATATTGTTACTTGGGGGGGAAATAAGAATTTCGCAGTTACTAAGCTATTCTCATTTTCATTTAGTTGTAAAAAAAATTTTTTTTGATTACTAAGTAACTAACTGAATTTAAAAATAAACTAAATAATATTTTATATCTCCTCGTATCTCAATTATACTAATAACATATGCATGGATAAATTATTCACAGTATTATTTCATTTATTTGTTTTCTGTATTTATAGATTTCAATTTTTACAAATATTTTGACTTCATAACGTTTAATCAAAATGTCATAACTGGCCTCCTGGTTAAAACAACAGACTTCCTTTTTCTTGATTGTTAATATATTTTTTGTCAGCCATTTTTTTTATATTACATCAATAGGGAACGTAGAGGACGGGGTGGTTCCCCCCCTGAGTCCTGTGTACATCAATGGGGGAATGAGTAGAGCATTTCCTGTTTGCGTGCGGTGTGCTGATTGATAGGGAGCAATGTGCCCTTTGTTTCCTGATATACAGTGTAAACACAAAAGGTTTACCCACCAATCACATGCTACCCTTCTGTCCTCTCAACACACACTCCCCTAACCCAGGATCTTTCGATGCCCCTGTCCAGAAGATATTTCTAGACATATTTAACACGCATTCCCAGTCTAAATACAACGTCTGTCATCTGTAATAATCTTATCCTTCATCTGATAGTACACTGTTTACAAAACTGACATCTGCTGTGCTTACATGTCAAACTTTAACACAGCATTAACACCGATGGCTTCACGATTAATCGAATGTTATGTCTGCTTATCTTTGTCAGTAAACCGGTGTCTGTGATTATTAGTAAATCTTCATCACATGTTTTCCGATGGAGCAGCATTTACTATCACAAGCCATAGTTTTCACTGACAAGCTATTGCAAAATCATGTCATATCCGAAGACGATATATCGCGTTATGACTCGTTCTGCTTATGAGCGGTTTGCATATTCTTGTCATGACTACGTCTCTGTGATTAATGCTGCCCATCTGAAGCACTTGAAAAGACTCACCTTTAATAACAATGTTGTTACTCCAAACTCGCTATCATAACGTCCCCGTAAGTTGTTTAATAAAGCCTCTGTGAATGATGTTCTTCTTACAACGATACAGGCAGCAACATTTTCATATATTCTAAGCAGTGATAAGGCTGTCGATTAGCATGCCTTATACTACATTATTATATAAAATTATAATAAGGAGAACTCAGTAAACCTATATTGTCTAGTCGTGTGTTTATTCAGTCCGTTAAATCCTGAAGCAGATTAAATCCTCAGTTATTCCGCTGCAGCGTAGTCCATTTCGGATTTTTCTTCTTCGGGCATATTTGGAGTTTCAGCGCAGAGCGCCCTCGCCTCGGGGGATTTCCTGCTGATCCAGCACTGTCTTCACTGAAAGCTACGCCTGACCAATCGCTGCTTCTGCCTAATCGCGTTTATCGCCTTTGGTTAATTTTCGATTATCGTGCAGCCCTATACACAGGCTAAGTGCTAGGAAAAAAGACGCATTGTGCTATTCATCCGCTTTTTAAACCAGCATTCAACAATTGTGCAGACAACGCAAGACACAGTTCTGTCTCAAGAACTACAGACGTATTATGAGGATATCCGATGTAATGATTATGACAAAAAATAGGACTTTGTGCATTAGTTTTTGCTGCAATCCGATTGAGCTTTCACTATGGTGGGCGATGTCTACCAAATTGGCATCGGACGATGTCTAAAGTGAAACATCGTGATGGACGATGACATCAGGGGGCAGGGCGGGGTTAGGGGTGTGCCCGAAGCATGAAACAAATAACGCGTTATACGGAGCCACTAAAAGTTTAGCTGCTTGCTAGCGTTAGCCTGTTGCATTACAGTACATGAGTTCACTTACCAGATAAACAGAGTAAGGAGAGATGACTGCTAGGATGATGGCGAATGATTTACAGATTCTGAGCACCACTGACAAGCATCTGATTTTGTCAAATGTGTGGTAAGTACTGCCGTTCCATAGTATCTCGTATAGTATAGAGTCTGTGATTGCGAATCAAAGTGAAGTGAAAAGTAAAACAGCGCGGCAATCGAAAGCGGGTGCAATAGCGCCTCCCTGACTGCCCTTTATATACATCACTATACGGACCCACGATATACGCGAGCAACGTATTGAAATATTTTTTTTATCTCCATCTCATATCTATTTTATTCCTTTATGTTTTCTTATAGTACTTATGGATGTATACTCACTCACTCCATCATCACAACTTTTTTTTAACAAAATGAATTTTAGTACAAATTGATAAATTAACTGTGTCCTTTTATTTGCTTTGGACAAATACTGCACGTTTCGTCGTTTGGTGAAATTGCAATATAACCATAATATACTAGTATAGCACTTGTAAATTATTGCTCTTTGTTGGTTTTGATTGCTTCTATTGTCCTCATTTGTTAGTCCATTGGATAAAGCGTTTGCTAAATACTTTAAATTTAATGTAACTGTAAATCCAAACAATTGAAAATTTAAACACGCCCAATAAAAGAAATCTCATACAAACAAACTAAAGTTTTGTCTGTGCTCTTTTCATTTAAAATGAGAGGCAACCACTGCATTTAATCATGATCCAGACAAAGATGCGGCATACATGCAACATGAGCAGTTTTTAATCTAACTTACATTGTATAATTTCGAAATTTGAAACAAAAAACAGAATGGTCTGACTTTAGTTTTGTGAAACTATACATAAAAATCTGCATGAAACCGGTGGAAACAGCAGAGCTGAATGAGACGCATATTCACTCTCTGCCAGTAGGTGGCGCTTAAAGCGTTTCCTTGGTTTTCCGCTGTAAACAAAGCAGCGCTGCCTTATGCCTTTAATATGCAGCGCCAGACTGCCACCAGTTGTTCTGTCCTGTGCGAGTAAATTTTTGTGTGCGGTCGCATGGGTGACCCCGGCGTTGGTCAACGCTAAGCTCTTCATCCTGTTGCTATGGAAAACATCAAAGGGCAACAAACTGAAAACAAACGAAACAGCGCTTAGAGATTATACCTACTCAGCTACAGCAAAAATTACGCGCATATTGAGGAAACGATGAGTGGTTTTCAAGCGAAAGTCAAGTAAAAGACCGTTTCTTAAACCAGAGAAGGTGAACATGCTTGTATTCTTGTGGGGGGGAAACCAACAGCACGCACTGTCACCGTAGTTTTACTCTTCTTTTTGTTTTTATTTTTGAAAAACTTATCTTTGCTGTTTACCTCATGTTACACTATGGAGGCTCTCTTTAACTTTTTGTTTTTTATTGATTTGATTCCTCAGTGTTTGCTAAATGTTCTGTAATTTATTATTCGGTATATAATACAGCATGTGGTGCGTGCCATGCCTCATCTTATTCGTTTTTATTAATCATTTTGTAAGCTAGTTTGTCATTGTATCCTACCGTTTTATTGTTGTTGTGCTTTTTAATAAAGAATAACAATGAATCCCCGTTTGTGTTAGTTTAATTCTGTTTTTACATTAAAGGTGTGGAGATGTATTGTAAAACGTGACAAGATCGCGAAATCGAAAGTGAAAGCATCCGAAGCCCGCGGCTTAACAAAGCAAAAGAGAAACTCCCATTCACAATATTCAAATCACAAATAATACTACTGATGTTAAAGAATGGGTTGAATGTTAACAACTTTTGTTTTCCATATAACTATAAACTATGATAACAGTTCATTAGCATGCATTGAATAATCCCATGTTGTAGTGCAAAAAAAAAGAAATATTGCGACCAAATCATGTGCTCGTGCGATTCATTCATATAAACTCCTACCCCTAACTGAATCTCGATTTGTTTAGCATCTCAACCCGATTTGAATCGTCACACATTTGTATCGATTTTCAACCAGCTCGCAGTGAATCATCCCTAATAGCAGATGCGCCGATCCGATATTTTATTACAAAAACATACGGCTACTGTGGCTACCTTATACGGGAGATAGGTCCTGATATGTTACTCTCACACTCCTCCAGAACGACCGAAGCCTCGCACAGGGACTTACTGTCCAGCCTAAATTACACACACCGTCCAACCAACTCAACGCTGCTTTTCCTCTTCTCGCCCCTATTCGTTCCTCATTTCCCATAGCTGCTGAGTTGATTGCTGAAGCACTGATTCAGAAGAACGCAACGTGTCAGGGAGCACAGTGGAACTCGAAAAGGTTTGTTTGGGCGCAGAGACTGCCCTTTCACAACTGGAACTTCCTCAAAAAGCAGCTTAGGTTCAACAATCTTTTGTGCAGTAAGGCAGTAAGAAACCAGACAGCAGTCATAACATTTGGTTACACTGCTTTCTCTTCTTGGTTTACTCTTCTTAGTTATCAAACTGAGAAGGGCAAAAAGAATCAGAAAAATAAAATAACTCATGTACAACAATAACAAAAAAAACACTAATAATAATTAAAAATAATCAATGAAAATAAATACATATGAAAAAAATAAGTACAAAAGAACTAATAATTGAGTAATATAAGTCTAAACACATGGAATTGTAGATTTAAAAAAGAGAGAGTAAAAAAGCCCATGCATGCCCACACCTGCAAGACATTTTTCCTTTGCAAGCTCTGCAAAGGTTCAGAAATGGTCAAACATCCACTCTCCGCCTGTAGCAACCATATGCTCGCATAAGCTTCATAGGCACTGCCCTCGCGTTCTTGTGTCTGTTTGATCAATCACTACACTCGTATGATAAAAACATCCTCAATATACATTCCAAACACAAGGTATAATTCAGAGCACAGGTATTCAATACCTCAGGATTTTGACCTGTATCATTTGCCACACTCAAAAAATCCAAAGTGTTCAGCACAGTGAACTCCAGTTTCCTCTCATCCAAATCATGAAGCAGTGGTAAACTATATACAGACTATATAATCATCACAAGCATCCACATGGGTGCTACGCTTGCAGTGTAGATTTTTGTAAAGAGAGAAAGACTTGTAGTATATTCATAGTCATTCCTCTGGAATAATGCCCAATAAAGTGATAATCATGGTCTTACTTGCCAGAAGGACAACCTCAACAACAGCTGGCAAAAATATCCTGTCTAGACTGGTGTTCTGAAACATAAACTGCATGAGTGAACTCTAATGAACATTTGTAAATGCATTAAATTCCAACGATGCCCAAGGCTATTAGATGAACTACCAATCATGTTCAACCTGCTAAGCTATTTAATGAGATCAATATCTATCAGTCAAACGCGAGAAGTTAAACCATTAAATCCATCTCCTACTGCGTGTAGCCTGTGGTCATTCCAGTAAATATGATCTCCTCTTCATATATTGCCTTCTCAGCGAAAAGTTGACTTCTGAAGGCAATATCACAGAACACCACATTTACAAGTGAAAACGTCCAAAACTTTTATTTAACAACAAAATTGTTTGGTGGTTTAATGTGAGAGAAACAGGCGATTACATCTTCACGGGAGGAAGCATTATTTAGGGATAACAAAAAAGAATCACGGATTAAAGCTAAAATACTTCCGTATTGCCCCGAATATAGACATGTTCTTTTTTCTTGAAATACAGTGGGACAAAAAGTATTTTATCAGCCACCAATTGTGCAAGTTTCTCCCCTTAAAAGATTAGAGAAGTGCCTGAATTTTTCATCATAGGTTATACCTACCTATGAGAGAGACCCAATGAGAACAAAATCCAGAAATCACATGTAATTTTTAAGATTTATTTGCCAATTATGGTAGGAAATAAGATTTTGGTCATCCAAATTTTCATCTCAATACTTTGTTTATAGCCACCTTTGTGCAATGACAGAGGTCAACGTTTTCCTCGTAAAAAAAAGGTCCCCCCCCCCCCCCCCCCCCCCCTTCCACACACTGTTGCTGGTATTTTGGCCCATTCCTCATGCAGATCTCCTCTAGAGCAGTAATGTTTTGGGCTGTCGCTGGGCAACACGGATTTTCATCTCCCTCCAAAGTTTTTCTATGGGGTTGAGATCTGGAGACTGCTAGGCCACTCCAGGACCTTGAAATGCTTCTTACGAAGCCACTCCTTCGTTGCCCTGGCGGTGTGTTTGGGATCATTGTCATGCTGAAGACCCAGCCACGTTTCATCTTCAATGCCCTTGCTTTTTTCACTCAAAATCTCACGATACATGCCCCATTCATTCTTTCGTTTACACGGATCAGTCGTCCTTGTCCCTTTGCAGAAAAACAGCCCCAAAGCATGATGTTGCCACCCCCATGCTTCACAGTAGGTAGGGTGTTCTTTGGATGCAACTCAGCATACTTTCTCCTCCAAACACGACAAGTTGAGTTTTTATCCAAAAGTGCTATTTTGGTTTCATCTGACCATATGGCATTCTCCCAGTCCTCTTCTGGATCATCCAACTGCTCTCTAGCAAACTTCAGACTGGCCTGTACATGTACTGGCTTAAGCAGGGGGACATGTCTGGCACTGCAGGTTTTGAGTCCCTGGCGGCGCAGTGTGTTGGTAGCCTTTGTTACTTTGGTCCCAGTTTTCTGCAGGTCATTCACTAGGTCCCCCTGGTGGTTCTGGGATTTTTGCTCACAGTTCTTGTGAGCATTTTGACCCCACGGGGTGAGATCTTGCGTGGATCCCCAGATCGAGGGAGATTATCAGTGTTCTTGTATGTCTTCCATTTTCTAATAGTTGCTCCCACCGTTGATTTCTTCACACCAAGCTGCTTACCTATTGCCGATTCAGTCTTCCCAGCCTGGTGCAGGTTTACAATTTTGTTTCTGGTGTCCTTTGAGAGCTCTTTGGTTTTGGCCATGGTGGAGTTTGGAGTGTGCCTGTTTGAGGTTGTGGACAGATGTCTTTTACACTGATAACAAGTTCAAACAGATGCCAATAATACAGGTAACCAGTGGAGGACAGAGGACCCTCTTAAAGAAGAAGTTACAGGTCTGTGAGAGCCATAAATCTTGCTTGTTTTGTTATTGACCAAATACGTATTTTCTACCATATTTTGCAAATAAATTCTTTAAAAATCCTGTGATTTTCTGGATTTTTTTTTCTAATTTTGTCTCTCATCGTTGAGGTATACCTATGATGAAAATTACAAGCCTCTCTCCTCTTTTAAGTGTGAGAACTTGCACAATTGGTGTCTGACTAAATACTTTTTTCCCCACTGTACAGCTGAAAAAACCAGTCGTCTTATATTCGGCTCTAGCTTTGACGTGTCAATAAACCCCACAACAGAGGTGCACAAATACGCAGAAACGGTGTGCCTGAAATACGTACGGTCTGTGGTGTTAAAGATCGCGGAGTAAATCAAAGAAAAACAAAACCTTACAGCTGCGATCGTGACTGTCACGTTACCTGATGGATCACAACTCCCTTTGTGATTTTAAAACGTAAGACGTACCCAGATTTGAAGTCTACAGTAATATTTAACTTCTACTGTTAATAAGATTTGGTAGGCTACTATTAGATGGATAGCCTAATGTCCTAATTCGACTGGGCCCTACTTTTTTTTTATGGTATATTAAAAAGTGTATATTTTTTTAAATGTGATTGTTTGTACATTTTACCAGTATTTCCCATACTTTCAAAACAAAAATTAAAATAGGAAAAATATGAAAATAATTGAAGACAAAATGTGTTTAACTGAGAAAAAACAAGATTTGTTTTTTAAAAAGCCTTTTTCCAAAAGGTATCTGGAAAAAGGGGGGTCGTCTTATAATCAGGGTCTTCTTATATTCGGGCCAATACGGTAATAAAGAATTTGTTTATTACAAACACAGCATTTGAACGGCCATATATATATGACAAATTAAGAGCTGAATTAACATTGCTTTATATTCTGAAATGTAAAATAAATATTTAAATGAATATAAAACATAAATTTGTATATGCACCAGTGTGCAGGCATTTTTATTGTTTTATACAGTAAGAACATGAACAAAGAAACAAAGTAAACAAACTGACAAATACAATAAAACAATATACAAATGAAATGAAATAAACAGTGTTGTCATTTTTCCATGAAGTTCTACTAACATTACTGTTCAGGTAAGTAATAGCCAACAAAATAAATCTAAAATTAATCAAATGTAAATGAACACTGCATAATTTTCAGTGTATTTCAGTTTCCAACTGTTCTCCTCCACTTAAGACATTAACTGTGTTTAAGTAAATACTCTCCAGGCCGGCCATTTTGACATTTTTGTGTGTATTTGATCGTTAGGACACGCCCCCTGAAGCTCAAAGTGTAATTTGTTTGTCAGGTTTGGACGCGCGCCCATCCACATTCACCTGAGAACAGTGGTCCCCTCTTGTGCGGATTGTGCTTTCAACGTTTTATTATCAAACCTGTCCCGCAAGGTAGCAACAGTACAGACGCCCTTTGACAACGATCACCGACTGAGCTGATTCTGATGTTAAGTTTTGGTTTTAGGGAGGAACGAATGTGCACCGCGTGAAGGGAAAAGTGTTTGGCAATACGAAAACGCATCTAGTTTTAATGCTCTATCATAATTAAACTGGGCTTTCATGTTGCGTGTGCTGAAGCTCCTCCGCGTGTGTGCGATCTCGCTTCTGATTTGCGAATAGCAAAAATGCATCATACAAATGTTTGAAAAACAGCTGGCGACTCTGGTGAGATAGAATTTGCAAGATAATGTATATAAAGCAATAATAAATGTATGTGTGTTTTATTAATTTTTAGTTAACGTCAGAGCTTATCGATACTCCGGTCTTTCATAATTTAGCCCCGGGACCGATTAAATACCGGGTTTCGGTACCCATCCCTAGTAATGGCATAGACGAATTATGGCTGACTTAGGAACACAAGTACCAAATTTTACAAATGGAATGATTCCACTTTCCTTTTTGTCTGTCCTGTACTTCATCACTTCCATAGTTTTCATATGTGCACGTGGGGATAGGATTTGCTTTATAAAACAGCAGAGCTGCACTTGATTTGACATCTGCACTGCTCTGGAGACCCGACATGGCATGTGAATTCAGATGAAACGTGTTGACATTGTGCTCAATCGGCTCTCCACTATCCTGCTGCTGGTATTTAGTCTCTACGCCACAATGGCACACCGGAATGTCACACGACAACTCTTCCGTGAAAGCAATACAGAGATACTCCACACTTGCATCTGGTGTGTCAGAGGTTAGCATGGGGTCACAACCGTAGTGCTCTTGGCAGTCATATTGCAGGCCAGGTGGAGTAAGAGAAAAAGCGAGTGAAAGCAAAAGGGAAGGAGAGAGAGAGGCGTGGCATTTTGCGTAGATTTGAATCAGCAGGTTCATGTAGTAGAACTGCGGTTGGCTGTTTGAAGGTGGAGTCTTGCTGTAGTCAAAGTACAGCAGAGAACTTACTGCCAAGTAACACATGGTGAAATCCATCCTGTATTTACCAACACTCATGAATCGCCTAGCAACACCAGCAAAATACCACAGTAGGAAAGAATGAAAAAAAGTTAGAATCAAGTAGAAGTAAATTTGGCCTTTTAAGTACAAAATGTACCCGGTTGATGCTGAGACTCAAAGCAGAGCACTCCGATATGTTACTGAATCACACAGATCATTTTCAGCCAAAAAAGGCTACAGTACAAGGTCTGTTTTAGCAGACAGGCCTATCACAATCACTACAAACCACAGAAGAAGACAAATAACACGTCACATGATTCCTTTAAATCATTTTAGAGGGTTTTAAGCCCGGCTCACACTGTGCGATTTTGGCCACGATTTGGTCGTCTGAGACAAATTTTGAAAATCCTAAAAGATTCCTATAATCCTAGACTAAAATCTGTAGTCTTTGGTCATTAGTTTGACATGTTCACCAACAGCCGATTAATGGCCGTTGTGATCAAATTTGACCTGCCGATGCATCTTCTGGCATTGTCAAGATGGGGCCGTCCTGTCAACGGACTCCCTACGACAACGTCAAACTGAAACCGTTTTTCAAGTCAAGCCATAATCAGAATTAATGCTAGAGTATTCTTTCACTGATAAACTCCTCCGATCCAGAATTCTATGATTCTTTGCCTTGCGATGATAACACCGGTTAGACTGCTGTTTTCATGTGGGTGTGTAGTGCTGCTTGCACTATTCGGCTAAATAAGCAGTATTGCCGACCATTCTCAAATCGCTCAGCGTTCACTGAACGTGTATGGGTTGATAATGTAGAACTACGGACTAGTTTTCTTGCGCGCACCCGTTTTAAAGTTTCCCTTGACCATACTGTAAAAACCTGGACGAGTGTCCGGCCTACCCGTAGTTTTCCGAGGCGTTTTTGAAGCCTAAAGTAGGCGGAGCCT
This sequence comes from Sinocyclocheilus anophthalmus, assembly GCA_018155175.1. NCBI lineage: Eukaryota > Metazoa > Chordata > Actinopteri > Cypriniformes > Cyprinidae > Sinocyclocheilus > Sinocyclocheilus anophthalmus. The sequence continues at coordinate 165,876 of JADLZN010007382.1, read as the reverse complement.
GCCGTCGCCGTCTTGGCAGCGCGTCACTCCCGGATATTCGAAAATGGGCAAAGAGGCGGGAGCATGTTGCTGAAGCCACGCCCACCTAGCTAGACGGTGGTGATCCACCTGTCACTCAAGTGGCCACAGCCTTAATTATGAATAACTTTAAGGCTTAATATAATTTAAAGTATGAGTTATAAAAAAAATTCACCCCCTCACAGTTGTCATTAAGGGCAAAATTAGCTATATAGACCAAACCCACTTTTTGTACCAGGCTGTAAAAAAGTTGGGCATTTTCAAGGGGGAGCTCTATGGGACTGACCTCCCTTTGGACCACATTTACTAGCGGCCAGATATGAATTGCGTTTTAGTCACTTCTGCTGTTGGTTCAACGAGAGAGACCGAAGGTTGCCGCTTTGGTCCTTGACCGTCGTACATCGACATCAATGACACTGAGATCCCACAGTGGGCTGATCTTATGTTCGTACATTCTGACAAGTACAATCCTAAAGATTAAAAAAATGGTAAGAAAACTCGTGTGGCCGTTGAGTTTCTTTACCAAGCCACCCTATAACTGAAGCATTAAAAGGATAGTTCAACTTCAAGTCGCTCCAGTCCTGTATGACTTTCTTTCCTTTGTGGAAATACGTTATTTTGATAAATGTATTAACATATTAGTGTTGTTTTTAATCATTACATTTAGACGTCAGATCCAAGTCTGTGTGAAAATGTGCAACATGTTTATATACTTGAAATGTGCTCTAGATCAGTTTTGCTCCCAAGAAGCTTGGACCTCTGAGCTGAGATATTGGAGTTTCCGTATTACATTCAATAACAAAAAATTGTTGTGGGCCAAAGTCAGCCACTGTGGTGACCAAGTAAAATGCACAAAAAAAACACAACAACAACAACAAAACAGTGGTCCTGCAATACCAATACATTAAGGGCATTCACTCAAAAAATTAGGAAAATTAAAAATGGTAAAGCGACCATTTTTCCAATTTTTTGACCACTTAAGATGGACTGACCTTGTGTTGTCTGTTGAGATAAGGGGAAATAAATCACCTTATAATGGTCTTGACTAAACAGTGCACATCAATACAGAAAACAAGAAACTGATTATTTTACTCCACACCGGGCTTCAGTCTTGAAGTGTACGCGTGGCATTAGATGTATGCCAACTCCAAATCACCTACATGTGATCGGATTCACAAAGGCTAACAACGACTTCATCACTCAACAGCCCACATTCTGACAAGCACAAAATGCCACATGCTGTATCACTCCAGTACACAATAACTGTCTTGACACTTCCATGAGTCATAAGAAGGCTGCCTCAACCATCCAACAGCCATTAAGACAGTTGCATAACGCCATAAAACATAAATTTATACACAAAGTCCTCTGTATAATTTTACCATATAATCTGGCCATAATCACCAGCTGAAAGGCTTGACATTGTTGTCAGCACATATGTCGAAGAATCTTATTCAGCAAGACACTGACTGGAATGAACATGTCCCCTAAAAAGGCAACAATGGGAGTCTCAGAGCACTGGAGAATGGGAAATGATAATTGTGCAAATTCATTGCCAAGCAACACAATATCTATTCACAGCAGGATGATAGAGCAGAATTCTGAATTGAGTCGCAAAAATAATGCATGAGAAATGTTCCACAGCACAAAGAGAGGGATAAAATAATTAGTATGAAAACAGATCCATGATTATCTGACCTTTAGTACGCTGAACACGGATTTGTTGGGAAAACAAATTGAAAATAATGTTTCAAACATTAAAAAGTTTGAGTAGAAAGCTTATCTAAATTTCAACCACAGGTTGCACAATTTGGCCAAAAAAAATTGTGATTTTATTAAATATCACAATTTGAACATTTTAAAGTATAATGACGCTGCTTTAATAAATTCTCAAAATAAAATCACATTGCATGGCTCAACAAAACAGATGGAAACCCTGACTGAAATCTCTACAACAGGTCAAGTACAGTTCAAGTTCAGTAAAATGTGATAGCTGTCTCTTAACTGCAAAAATGAGTGTCATTTATCCATTACATTTGGTTGAATCAGCTAAGGGAACTGACATTAATGCTGCCCGTGAAAACACACTTACACAATATACAACACAATTCCAACAAACAAACACGTCAAGACTCAGCTGGGATTCCTTTGAATGGCACCAGAAAAAGTCAATGCTTACTTCAGTTTGTGCTTTTGTCAGCAAAAAAGAGAAAAGCAGACATTTACTAAAGGAGTTACAGAACGTTTCCACAAAACCTTGTTCTTAAACATTTCACAAATCAGGCTTGAGCCGAAACAACACTGACAGATTAGGCTACTCCTAAAGTCTACAATAGCTTATTTTACTGCCTACTGAAGACATGAAGAGTACATATTATTGTTACTCAATATTACAACATGAAAAAGTCAAATGTAAAAATTCTACATTAAAGAAATTGGTTAACTCCATTTATGGTGAACACTGTAAATGGTTTAACATTGCATTACGTTTAATTATACTGTTAAATAATTTAAGATTTTGAGAAGTACAAACTATTAAGTGTAACTAATTAATTTTCTCACGAAATCTTGGTTTTAAAAATTTCACATAGCCGATTCCGATACAGATTTTTTACAAGCAAACTGGCCGATTCCGATACCGATTTCCGATTTGTATTTATTTTTTTATCACGCAACAAACAAGAAAGAATAAAAGTACACAAACAAGATGTTTATTTGGTATTTAAACTGGGTTTTGGCTATTGAAAACAACAAATGTAACCATCTGAAATTAACAGCAGTAACTACGCAGTAAGTAGGCTACATTCAATACAAACGTAGGTAGGCCTACTGACAAAAGCATTTAGCATTTGTTTTTAAATTGGGTTGAAACTATAAACTGGCCTTAAATGAAAACAATAACTGTCTGTAACCATGTAATTTTAAAGGCAACAACTGCATAGTTTCACAATCCAAACGCATTTAACACTCCAAACAAAGATGTTACTTAATCAGCATTCAGCATTTGTTTTCGTTTCTAAATTTGGTGTAAAGAAAAAAAGATCTTTACCAGTGAAACTAAATAAAACCAAAGTAGGCTATATAAATAAATTATTCCAAAATGTTAACTACGGCAGATGCTTTTTAAATCACATTAAGTCAATGTAATTTTAAGGTAAAATAAAAAATATTAATCCTATAGCCTACAGAACTGACGTTTACTTCTGGCTTTTCAAAATTGCATGCGAGTTCTTCTTTACAAAAAGAAGCATTTCAGCTTTGTCACAAGTTAGTCTGTTTCGTTTCTCATCCAACACGTGAGAAGCTGAGCTGAACAAACGTTCACTGTCTACGCTTGTGCAGGGCGCGGACAGGTAACGTTACACTCGCGCAACTTCAGCGAGTGCAGGAAAGCGGCTCTTATTTGTGCGCCAGTACACCAACGGCTGTTCGCTTCTTGGTATCTGTGCCTCAGACAGGTAGCTCTGCATTTCCATCGTGCATCGCCAACAGTGAGCTTGCTCTGCGTGGTATTTTTTCTGCTGGCACCTCGGTGCACACTTCTGGAAAAATCGGACAAAAAAAATACAAAAAAACGATTTATGGCCGGTCAACCGGTGCATCCCTATGAAAAACAGTAAAAAGACAACTGCCATTTCTTTGCCATAAATATAGCAAGACACAGCGTAGGGTAATGGATTTTAACGTCTAACCAAAAGTATTACAAATCAATGCATAACTCATTCTGCACTGTTTCTGATATGGGTATAATAAATTATTTGAGGTATGATTGTGAAGTGGTGTGCTATTACCTAAAGTGACTCAAGTCAACTTGCTCTCATTAGTTCCTGGCAGGTTAATGAGCATTGCAAGCCAACTTACTGCCCAATCAATCCTGACCATAAACTGATCTTTGTGTCTGTGTACATTTCTAGCAAGTGTAGAGTAATGCCATGCATCCAGCAATGCTTTTTTTTTCAATAATGTGCAACTGTGTCCTTGTGTGTGTCACCATTAGTACGGGAATGCAAAACAATCTACACAGCGTAGCCGAGCAACCCTGGCAAAAACGTTGAGAATTTATTGTAATGTGAACACAAAATGCAAATGAAATAACATCTAGAAAACATAATGATACAGAGTAAATCAGTTTTTTAACTTAAAAAAAAAAAAGTTATTTTGCCATGCTTGTGTTCTGGGTTACAGTTAACCCTACCCTGGGCACTAATGCACACAATTCCAGACAATGTCCAGAAAGCTGCTGGACAGTTTTCCAAGGAATGCTGTAATGAGAACAATGAGGTAGGGAGGCTTGATTTCACATTCCTCATCCATTAAAAACTTCACAAATAATACCACAAAGAACCGAGGATGGGATTTACACGGTCACACCAGCCATGTTAGTAGACTGCCTACATGGACAAAAGTAGTTACAGATGGCCAGAAGTGTTGTCATCCAAAACAAGCTGTGGTAAAAACAAGTTTGTTGGTCTAGGATTCTCAGCCACACAGTATTAGAAAAACAAGAGGCAGACTGAGATGTTTCATTGTAACCTGCTTCGAGATGTATACAGGTTTGTAAGGTGGGCTACTGGGTCAAAACCACACTGTTTCCTCTACATGTTTTTCAAGACAGTAATTGGCTGCAGGGCTCGCAAAATTTCAAAATCGCTGGTAGCCCTTCGGGCAGACATTCTTCAGATTTTGATAGCCCCAAATGAATTTAAGTAGCCGAATAAAAAAAAATAATAAATCTTCACTGCGGACAAATCAGCATGATTAAAAACTTCAGTGATCGCTTTTTTTCTTCAAATAACAAGTCAAGAGTAGGGGTGCAACGGATCACAAAACCCACGGCTCAGATCATATTGCATTATCATATCAGATTTTGAGTAAAAGATCGGGTCATTTTGCAGATGAGCAAAAAAAAATATGGTTCTTTATTTAAATAACAGAATACTTCTTTGATACCACAGCAAAAACTAGTAGCATATAGGGATGTAATGATTCACTCAAATCACGATGCGATGTGATTCTCGATACAGATTTCACAATACAATTTCTCACAATTTCTTATTTTTAACAAAATTAGATTTTAGACAAATTATAAATGAAAAGGTGTCTTTTTATTATTTCTCCAACAAAATGCTGCACATTACTTTGTGAAATTGAAATATGTCAAATAATAAAACTAACTTGAAATTTAATCACGATTCAAACAAAGATGCTAAATACATGTAATTTAGATTGCATAATTTCGAAATTTGAAGCAAAAACAGAATGGTTTGATTTCAGCTTTGTGAATGAGACGCAAATGTCACTCTCTGACAGCAGGTGGCGCTTATGGACAAGCAGGGGTTTATAGGCTGCTTGCCCCTCTTTAATCGACCAACCCGGGTCCGAATGCATGGATCCATTATAATGATGCACTTGAGATTTCTTTCTCCACTGTTTACGCTCACTTAAGCCATAACTGACTGTGTTTACGAGAATACTTGCAGAGAATTATTTTGAGATAATTTTGTGTGTGTGTTCATTCAGATGCAAGTACGCGAAAGAGAAATCAATTCTGTGTACGCGCATTGTCTGAAAAGCGGCTCTCTGTGCGCGCTTTGAATGAGTGCGCGCAGCTCCGAATGCACGTGAATGGTTTAAAGGGGTCATTTGATGCTGCTAAAAAGAACATTATTTTGTGTATTTGGTGTAATGAAATGTGTTTATGCGGTTTAAAGTTAAAAAACACATTATTTTCCACATACTGTAATTATGTTTCTCCTCTATGCCCCGCCTTTTTGAAACGCATCGATTTTTACAAAGCTCATCGGTCTGAAAAAGCAAGGTGTGCTGTGATTGGCCAGCTATCCAGTGTGTTGTGATTGGCCGAATACCTCAAGCGTGAGACGGAAATGTTACGCCCCTCACCATACTGTGATGCCCTGTCCGAGCCGGAGCGACGACACAAAAACATTAAAACCCATTACAAACGAGGCATTTGTTGCATCCAGTGGGGACATAATTACTGATTATAATGACATATACTGTCTTTTTACACGTTGCGTTTGCATCGTGCCGCGTGAACATAAAACCATGTCTGCGTTTGTGATCGGAGAAATGACAAACAACAAGTGCTACTCTACACTGCCCAAAACTCACGTTTGAATCATCAGTGGCAAATCCTTTAAATGAAAATGTACTTACGTGAGTCAGAACTGCCGGCATTTTAGTCTAACGTTACTGTGCGTTCACACCGCCGGCGGCGAGAGCGTCAAAAGATTGCTCTGGCCGCCCGGTAGAAGAGCCCGAGCGGTCCTTATTTAAGGGGCCGCAAAACATACCAAACAAGCGTTTGATCTTGTGCAGACTTACCACAAAAAGGGTATAACCTTATGATATATCTTAAATGTGAAAGTAAAAAAAATATTAATGGAAAGAACTTAACAATATACTTACATGTTTGCTAACGAAATAAACCAATTAAAAGCTATTTGTGTGGCGTGGCTTTTGTGTTTTCATTTCAATATTTTAAATGTATTTAAAAATGTACGTAATTTTTTTTTTTGAATATATATTTATTGTATTTAATTAACAATAATTTGTACAATTAATTTGTGTGCAGCCTACATTGAAAACAGTCCTGGTTAAAGTGTAGCCTTAACCCTTTCATGCATAAATGATTAAATCACAAAGTAAGATTTTTTAATATTTATTTTTTAAACCAGCGAAAAATCATGCAAATAACTTTTTTCAATATATTTTATTTTGAGGGAGTTACTTTAAATTAACCCTGTTTTTTTTATAGTAAAAGTGTGCTAACCATGTTTTTTTTGCATATTGATTACTATGGACAAAACCATGGTTTTACTACAGAACCTTCGTTTGTTTTTGTGGTAACCTCAGTAAAACCATGGTTAATTTACATAAGGGTTTGATCAATACAACACATATTTTTTCGGTTAAAAAAAAAAAAACCCCAATCGGTTCATCATTCGAATATTTTGCAACATGCTCTGGCGCTAAAGTTAGCATGAAATTCCCGCTTATTTTCAGAAAATATATAACGTAAATGCGCATTTCGCAACTCACCAGAAACACCAACAACCTCAGACACCTTGGTCCAAACAACATTTTTTATTTTCACGTCTCTGTACACAGACAGAGACACATCATAAATGACTGTGAAACCCGCCACAGCAATAATTAATCTCTCTTCCATTTTGATTAGGAACTAATGTGTGGTCGGAACAAAAGTTTAAGAACTGCGTTCTCTGGGACCCTCTCAAGCAGAGGAATTCTACATTCCGATTGGTTGCCACCCAACAGCGTCATAGTTCATTACCATAAAGCTGAACTAATTTCAACTCTCCTTGACGCCCTCGCCGGCCAAGACGCGCCGCGCCGCTCCTCGCCGCCTTTCGCCGCCCGCTCACATTGAAAATGAATGTCTTCCGGTCACTTTGACGCTCTCGCCGCCGGCGGTGTGAACGCACAGTTACTCTCCCAGGATCAGTAAACAGTCCTCCATAAAATGTGCCGGCGATCCACAGCACTAAGTTCAAGTATTTCCTCAGTGACCAGCACAGATAAGCTATAGGCATGACGAAGCGATATAGTCCACTTTTGGAAGACCAAACAAAGTAGTTTGCTTTCACAAGGAAACACACAGTGGTCCTATCCCCAGAGTGGCGAAAGCCCAGCTTAGCGTGAGCTTGAAGCCCGGCAAGAGTGAGGGGCAGGCAGCGGGGTCGAGAACCGGCGGTCCGGCGAAGGACGCGTGAAACGGTTTGAAACAGGCGGCGATCCACAGTGCAAAGTTGTTGTATTTCCTCAGCGATTAGCACAGATCAGCTCTAGGCATGACGGAAGGAGATATCGTCCTCTTTTGGAAGACCCAAACAAAGTAGTTTCGCTTTCACAAAAAAAAAAAAACACAGCGTCTTCGCGACATGGTGGCAGCAGCAACAACAATACTACAGAGAGAATAAAATTTACGCCTTCTTTCTTTGCATGAACACTTGGGCGGAGTTATGAAAATATTTCCACATAGTGAGGTAGACATGTGGGGTTGTGTTAGAATGAGCCGTTTTAGGTAGTTGTTGTTGACTCTTAACTTTTATAAAGAATTTTTCTTTGGATTTGAGACTTTAGTCTTTAAACTTTACAGATCTTCTTTATGCACAAGAGCCTGTAACAATCCAAAGAGAAAGGAAAAAATGAAATCGCATCATAGACCCTTAAAACACCTGAATGTTTAAATCGGCAAGACTTAGAATAACTGTGCAAACGATCAACTATGATCCGTTTTACCCCTACAAGCTAGTGAACAACGCAAATCAATTAAAGAATTTTATATCGCTGTTCAAGATAGCCCGTCGGGCAGGACAGTGATACATTTTGGAAGCCCGAATAGAAAACACAATAGCCCCGGGATGTCGGGCTAGCGATTTTGCGAGCCCTGAGGCTGCTGGCCTATACTCCCATCAGAAGTTTGGGGTCGATGAGGGTTTTTTTGTTTTTTTTGGAAAAAAGAAAAGTCTTTATGGTCACAAAGACTGTACTTATTTGAGCAAAGTAAGTAAAAAACGCAATATTGTGAAATATCAATATATGATCAATATTTTTAAAGTAACTTATTGACTGGGATGGCAAAGCTCGCTTATCAGCATCATTACTACATCTCAGTGTCCCATGACCCTTCAGAAATCATTCGAATATTGCTGACCTTTTTTTATTAGTAATGTTAAAAACAGTTGCTGCTTTAGGCTATATATATTTTTTCAAAATCTTTGATGAATAGAACTAAAAAAAAAAACGCAATTCCTTGAAATAAAAATGTTTTGTAATATTAAAAAATGTCTTTACATTTTTCAAAATATTTAATATTATTTTATTTGGACACTGTTGCACATTATTGAAAAAAAAAAGCATTGCTGGATGCATGGCATTACTCTACACTTGCTAGAAATGTACACAGACACAAAGATCAGTTTATGGTCAGGATTGATTGGGCAGTAAATATATATTAGTATTATATCTATATATATATATATATCTTGCAGAATTAAAGCCTACATGTATTATATTAACAACAAATAAAACAAATTATTGACTGACACAGAGACAAACATTTTTTTTTTTAAAGATTAGTTTACCAAAAATGAAATCATCATTTACTTGCCTTCATGCCATTCCAAACTGGATATGATTTCGTTATTCCATGGAAAAACAAAAAGTGCTATTTAATATCATCTTGGAAGCTTTTTTTAATACATAATGACTAGGTCTGTCAAGGGGTGAACTTTTTTTTAAGAGAGCAGGGGGTAAATGCTGCCAGTCGAATGTGCCATACAGACATGCTGGCAGCCAAATAAGCATGCTTGACCAAGAGAGGAGAGAGGGGAAAAACAGATGATTTGGGCATGTCATGTTTTCAACAAAACATGGAATCAATCTACAAAGCCTGAAAAGAACTATAGAGACTGCAAAAACAGGAAAAGCCTTCTCAAAATGAAAATATGAACACTAATGGCTTCTTATGATGAATTAATTTCCCTGTGGATAAAATCAAGTGTCATCTATGTTTTCCTCACTGCATTTTCACAGTAGGGCACACACACACACACACACACACACACACACACACACACACACAGAGACGCGTTTCAGACGGCGCGCGAACACAGAGTTGATTCGTCTTTTGCATCTCCTCATGTTTGAACAGACACATACACACAGAATTATGTCAATAGTACCCGTCTCGATGATCATTCTCATAAACGCAGTCGGTTATTTTTTAAATGAATGTAAACAGCTGAGAAAGAAATCGGATGTGTATCATTATACTGGATCCATGCAGTCGGATTTAAAGGGACAGCAGCCTATAAATACGTGCTGCTGAATATGTCACTAATGTTAACAAAACAACAAAACAGCTATAACAAAGACCAATCTAAATTTAATTAATACAGTGAACACTATGCAGTTTATTTTACACTTATTACATTTCTGTATCTGAATACTACGGTTTCTATTATCTATGCCTGTAAATTGTGTATTTCTTTTTCTTTTCTTTTTACTGACCGTTCACTTGCCTTTAATCATGTTTGAACTTTCTCAGACTATAGTTTTTGCTGTGGTATGAAGAAGTACTTAAAGCAAAGTTACAATGATATAAAATTAGTGTCATTAATTTTTTTTGTTTGTATGTTCACACTGATGTTAAAATGACATTTTCTGCTTTGTGACATTACTTTTTATGTAATGCTAAAACACTGCTGGTCACTTTCAGAAGTTGTAGTGATTCTTTCTTTTCCAAGAAAGAATGTGAAACAAATTGGTTATATAATTTTCGTTTTTAAATATTTTAAAATATAATTGAAATTGATTTTACACACTTTAAGCAATATCGTATCACATATCGAATATCGCATTTTTTAACAAGGTATCATATATCACATTTTTCTTCAATATCGCACAGCCCTAATTCACAGTTTCACTTGAATGTCAGCATATTCATGCTGATTTAAGAAATGCCTCCAATAATTAGAACATTGGCGGTTGGGATCCCTGCTTATGAGGAGAAAGATAAGAGTTACTTCATCAAAATCTTCAACTGGACACCAACTAATAAGTGCCGCAAGCTCAATCCAGCTACTGTCTCCCTGTGAACTTATGTCAGAAAATAGCTGAGATGCTTATACTTGCACAACAGAAGTAGGAGAAACAAAAGAAGAACAAGGGATTATTTGAAAGACCTAAAGATAACTTGATCAAACCTTCATTTAACCAACACGAGGAAGCACCTTTTTACTGAGGCCGACTTTCACTTCACATTGAGTTCTGGGCAATGATTCAGAGTGATACCGCCTCCACAACCATCTGAGGCGATTCCTTCACTTCCTGAACTCGGCTGTGCACAAAGGAAGCCTTGTAATGCAGCACTGTGGCATCACTGGTCCACTGGATTCATGGTGAAACACAGAGAGTGAAGGCTGGGTAGGCCTTGTCCAAAAGCTGATCGGAGAACACAGGCTTTTCGTTTTTCAAAGAAAAGTATGATCTTGATCAGTCTAGAAGGGAAACATCATTTTGAGGTGACAAGAGTGTAAAGTGCCCAGGGTTTACACACTAGTTTGTACACTACTATTCAAAAGTAAATTATTATTTTTATTCAGCAAGGGTGTATTATATTAGTGGTCGATAAGTTTTTCTGTTTGGCCGATGCCTTCGAGGCGGGACTTTTACTTTTTTACGGCACTGAGAACAGCAGCGCCTGAGCATACAGTGCTCATGTTATCCCCTCTTGTTCGCCTTCGTCGTTACCGGTTGTGTCTAATATGGATAGAAGTCTGTCTAATAATCAAATAGAACGGTTAAACAAAGGATTAAAATGTATACAACGTATTATATTATTAGTAATAGAAAGGCAAACATTATAATACTTTCTCATTTGCCGTCAGCATTCAGCAAATACGCATTAACATAATTTAAACAAATCTTTGAATGACAAACGAACATCTAATTTCAAAAACCTTGCAAACTAAGTCGAATCCAGCTGTGAGATCTTATGAAGTGTGCATGTGTAAGATGTATCCTGCATGATCGCGTGTTCTCTGCGTGACGGTCGGTCCGTGTGAATTAAATGCTGACTGGAGGAGAGTTCAGCTTCACTGAGACGCACAATCAAATTATGCTGTGACTCATGCATTTGCCCACTGTCATATTTATGTAATTTTCACTGTGTGCTGAATGTAAAATGAGTGTTACCGAGGCTTTATTTGAAAAAATATTATTCCCAATGCACACAAACTTGCCAGAATACTGAGTGCCCTGTTGGTTACACTGTTTACTTCCTTTTTAATTCTATTTTTATTAAATATTTATTTGTGAAAAAATACTTTGTCATCTAAAGTATAAATACGTTTATTTTACAAATTTATTTTTTAACCCATTTTCAAATTATTTCAAATTTCTTAAATATTAATTAAAATAAATAAAAGTATATTGCTTTTATATCGGGCCACCTGCTTCAAGATATCGGCCTTGAAAAACACATATCGGTCGACCACTACATTATATTGATCAAATTTTGATTACAAATAAATGCTGCAATTTTGAACATTCTATACATCAAAGAATCATGGGGAAAAAATTATCACGGTTTCCACAAAAAAATATAAAAAATTTAAATTCATCAACACTTTTTTCAACACTGATAATAAAAAGGAATGTTTCTTGAGCACCAAATCAGCATATCAGAATCATTTCTGACGGATCATGTGACACTGAAAACTGGAGTAATGGCGGCTGAAAATTCAGATTTGCCATCACTGGAATAAATGACATTTTAAAATATATAAAAAAATAAAAGTGGAAAACTGACAAATAATTTATTAATAAATACCAAATACCTATATATTCAATTACACATATACAAATCTATGTAAAATCACTAATAATCCACTAGTTGACCATTGTGACCCATTCCTGCTGCATACAGCTGGGCCCTTACAGTGGTCAGTCACGTATCTGCCTTTTTACTGCTATAAAATCCAGCCGCATTGCTGGGCTCTGACATAACGCCGGCAGAGAAAAGGCACAAGACAGAGCGAGTGACAGCTCCAAATGCAGGAGTGTAAAAAAGTGAATAAAAGATAGGGAGAGTGTTTTCGCATGTAGTCAGACAGAGCCATTTTACACTCGACTCAGTTCAAACACCATACATGGCTCTGTTTAAAAATTTCATCTATCCAAAAATTCTCAACACAAGCACTCCCTTCAATCCCGCCAGCCACAGCTTTGTATAACTAGAACTCATTTGACACTACTGGGCTCATTATGGCACCCTGGCCCCTGATATACACGACTACAAGGATATGGGAATGTTGTTAAGGATGTTCACTGCTGCCATTTCCTGTTTGTCTCCACCATGAAGGCCAAACCCAGAAGGAGGTTTCTGTACAGTCTAATCTCTAATTGTCCATTCGAATGTCATCGAAAGAAATTGTTCATTTAACCTCAAAAAGCAATTTAATGTTCCTCAGACCTCGTTCTAAATTGACAAGTTTAATTATTCCAGCTGCTGTAAAAAGAGGCTACAAATGATCTGCCACCTGCAGTATCCACAAGCGAGAGCCTACTAGCCGGCACTCCTTCTTTATGTATACAGACGTGACGTAATGACGCAAAGAAGAACTGCGGCATGCTCGAATTTCCAGCAAAAACCTACCCGTAACCACTCAAATTAGAAAACATTATTTATAAGCTTACCGTTGTGAATTGGGCTAAGGCTAAGGAGATAGTTTTGAACACTGACTGGCTACTTGCTCAATAATTGATTTTGGATCATTTTTAACAAAAAAAAAAACAAGGTATAGAATGCAGCTTTAAAATGAGGTTTATTAGCTTGTGCTGAACCGTCTTATGTGGACAGATAAAGCTGCTGCCTTCCTCATCAGACAGGGTGTGGTTCGTCGCTCGGTGCAACCGGTGACAGCAAGTTTCTGTTCCCTAAGGCATCTCAGTAAGAGTTCATTTAGTTTTCCTCTTGAGTCATGGAATGCCTTGGGTAGCCATGCCTGTAATATAAATCCCACAACATTCTGACAACTCATATAAATCTTAGTTTTTCTATATTCACATAAGCCAATCAGTGGTTTAGATATGCAAATGGCAGCCAATTCATCAGCCATGCAAATAGGCAATAAGAATGAATAGGGACAGCAGCTTTCAAGCTTTAAAACAGGATACAGAAGCACAAATAAAATATAATAAAAGTGTACTTGCAGTGAGATAACTGCATGGGTCATTTGAGCCACTTATGATACTTGAATTGCTTTTGGTTGCTTTTTGAAGCTTGAAAGTTTCAGTGTCCATTGATTGTAATAGAAATGTTCATTAGATATTTATGCACAGTGGCAGAAGTCGTCAGCAGCTTTTGGATGACATGAGAGTGAATAAATGAAAGCATTCTAACAGCCTGGTGAGCCACGGGCCACTCTGAATTCCATTTGTCATAGGGAATCCAGCAGGGGATGACACAACCTCAATCCACTTCCTGCCAAAGGGCAATTGTGATGGAATTCCAGCTAAGATGTTGGTGCCTTTCGTAACAGTGAGATAAGATGCAAGCTCCAGGTGGAGTGTATGATAATCTCTGCCACTGCTATCAACTGCAATGTTTAAACAACAGCTAACTACTTTGCAAGTAATAAGGTTTAACATAAAAAAAAAACTTAAAATTGACTTTGAAATCAGAAAACAATTACTGAATCATCACAAAAAAACTAGTTGGGTTCTATGATTTCCACGATGCAAAAAACATGGCTGGAATTAGGGCTGTCAAAAAAAAGTTGAATTTCGAATATTCGTCGAATTTAAAATAAAAATTCACATTCAAATGCAAAAACATTATTTTAAACATTATGCATTTTTTTCACAGATAGTCATGTTATCTTATGCTTTGAATAAACGTGCATTAGTATTATTTTGCTCGATGCACCCTCTTGTGGCCTCAGGAGAGAAGCCAAAAGCTTTTCTTCACCCTAACTGAAATCATGCATTTTAAATTTGAATATAATTAGAATTTTGATAGTATTTAAGTACAAAATTCGAATTTTGTTTTTCAGCCATTTTGACAGCCTTAGCTGGAATCACAAAATCCAATCATAAATAATGGAATTTACAGTATAACGCGTCTCTTTGTGAATGAGCTGCTCAGCTACTGCACAACAACTGCACATACTCAAACACGATTGATGCTTCTGCTGTCTCACTATATGAGGACATGAACACATGAACTTCCATCTCCAGAGCTTCTCTGAGAGTCACTTTACAAGCTTTTCACCATTTTATTTGATTACAAAAAAACTATTGTTAGATACACAGAAACTAAAAGGTCTTCACTACAACTTGCCAAAATAGAAGTTTGGTTTTTAATCTAAAGAAACTATGACAGAAATAAAGCCTACTCTTGCACAGAAAAATGTACTTCAAAGTAATAACAACAGTAATAGAGTTATTAAAAAACTTAAGGAATATAAAATGATTTTTCATCCATGTTTTAATTTCAACTAAAAACCTCTGTTGTGAAGCACGGTGTCAAAAAAAAAGAAAGGAACTGTTCAAATTTAATTTTATTAATAAATCATAAAACAGAATCTAGAAAAGTTTAATCACAAAAAAACAAATTTAAAAATACTAAAATTGGGGAAAAACAAAACTGATTTAATAGAGCCCTAAATACAGATAATAAATAAGATTTATAACATCATTATTCACCTTAGGAAAACATTAGGTTTTATGGATGAATACATGTGCTGGTTAAACTTTACAATCTGTGAACTGAGCTTAAATGCTCTGATTTATAAACCCAGTGGGCTAAGCTTCTACAAAAACTCAACTCAAACAACCAACATCAGCTTAAAGTTTATAACAACTAAAGTGCCATGAAATGTAGCATTCAAATCAGAGCTCAAACTATTGAAAATCAATAGTTTCGTAATAAACCAACAAAAGCCCTTGTCTTGTTGACACTTCACCTCTGAACACGGCTTGTAAAAGGTGGCATTTGAATATGCAGCTAAATGCCATACAGGTAAACAATGAACAGAAGCGAATCAAACTGAAGGTTGAGACGTCAAAAGACTTCACAGTGATGCTTCCAACCTGTTAATTGCTGCAAAACTGTTTTTAATCATAATGTCACATGGGGCAAATCTTTCTTAAATGAGCAACAGTATAGTTTCAGCAAAGAAAATGCTGTATAATGACAGCTGCAAGTCATGAAGAAGGTTGTATTTAAACCTGCATACCTGCTGATGGTGAGATATCCATCGCACCGCTCAATAATCTGATGAATGCAGCCTAAAGGACACAAGAACGGTATTTGGTAAATGTGCAATGCAACCTGAACCTGTCAGGTCTTTAGAGGAAATATAACTTCCTTAAAACTCTCAACAGATTCTCTCTGCCTATATATGTCCAGTTGTTTCTCTCTATCTCTCTTAAACACACACGCTCCCGAAGCTGCATCCTCTCCAGCCTTGCGGCAACTTCCTGCATCTCCTGACTAATTCTACCCAGCATCCTGACCCATTTCCCAAGAAGCACAAGGAAACCGGCACAGAGGAGCCGATGCAATGATGTCCATACGCATAAACAGGCTGATGCATTCTGACGGCCAGCCCAAACATTACCATGTCAAGATTTCAGCGTGGCCTCAAGCTGGATCATGCACCAGCAATGACTAAACAAGAACAAAGACTGGTCTCTTGAAAAAAGAAATAAAAGGCTATAATTGAACCATAATGCACTTTTATCCATGTACAATGTGTTCTTTCATCCTTCTTATTCTATAAATATATATCTGATCAATTAAATCCATGAAATGGAATTGTAAATGCCAAGTCAAAACAAACAGTCGATATACTGCAAACAGACAGCAGTCAATACAATACACAATATATCTGGCATTTCTTAAGATTTCTAAACAAACTTCTTTTTTTTTAAAGCCTTACAACACATCACAGCATTTGAGGTTTCATTATTCTTTCCTGCTGCCTGGCAAGTTAGTGAGTCAAACTGAAACAAGCCAGACAATATTATAGTGTGGTCGACACATGGGTAACCACAGAAAACTCTGCACGCTACATAATATCCACTAAAACACTAACCGGGTGTAACAGCCCAAACACTTGTTCTCCTCCTTTGAGATGACTGAAGGTTAATGCAAGAAGCAAAAAGACAAGTAAACTACCAAGACAGTAAACTAACATTTTTAGGGTGGATCTGAAGCAGTCAATCTCAATAACTCAAAACAAAGACTAGCAATTTAATCTAAAACGCCTTATAGTCCATTATGCTTATTACAGGGATAGGCCTGAGGTTAAGAGTCATGCTGAATGGAATAATAATAACCAAACAACTATTGTTCTTCCAGCTGAAATTAAAACATTTAAGCATTTTTTTTGCATCATAAAAAAAGTGAAGTTCTTCTAAGGAAAAGGGAAGGCTTTAAACAGAAACCTCACTGCACTGAAGGTGTGCACTCAGCAAGTTTCTGTTCACATTTATCTGGTTTTTATTCATTTTTGGAATAAATACAAACCAGATAAATGTGAACAGAAACTTGATACATTTTCAGATGTCCCTGCATTTATTTTCAATCTCAGCTCTATTTTTAATGAAATGTAATATTAGTATTAAGCCAACTGTATGACAAGAACAATCATATGTTGTAAACATGGCAGCACCCATAAAGGGGCGACCCACTCCATGTAGAAAAAAAACAGCTTTTATATCAAGACTTTATAAGAAGTATATGAAAACTTCAACAACATTTCTCAAAAGTGGTGATCATGTCTTAATGTTTAAAGCTTTAGACATCACACTGTACTGAGTTTCACAGATGATTTGTAATGCATCCACCCTCCTGTATCTGACAAGATAATCCACACCTACAGGAAGTTCAGCCAACTTGTTTAAACACGTCTTGGCCACTGATATGAATGATCTCTCTACATTTTTCTCTGCAAATGTATTGACTGATTAAACGAATTTGATGATTCTGCATATCTTCTGGAGATCATTTGTTCCCAGGCTCGACACTTCTATCTGATACTGATTTAAACTTTCATTTTTGCTCAGAGCAGTGAACACCGTCCAGACTGACAGTTCCAACACCTTACCTTACTTAGCAAAGCAAGCTAAAAGTTGCCAAAAAAATTACGATGAATCACATTGGCTTTGGATGCATATTAAAGTGGTTAAACATTAGCTTTATTTGTTTAACGATCACTCACTCGCATAATGTGATCAGCAGACAAACATCCCAAGAATCGAACATTTCACATTAGCAATTCCAAACGAAAGGCTCTAACATTCAATACTAAGAATTTAAAACAGGGGGGGGGGGGACGAACATTCCATATTATTAATATCACTATAATTTGTAATATTCTAAAATTCAAACAGACCCAGATGCAGCAACTTTCGCTTCCCACACTTTTTTTAAAGTCAAAAGCGTAACTTAATCTATCCATATAAATCACAGCATTACATATTCCAACCTAAAAGCATGTCAGTTCAGATATGAGACATTAAAATGTAAGTCAATGCCCGTTTTGAGCACTGCAGATCAGCCCATCTGGCCTGATCCACGCTGCCACGATCCCTTCACATGGACAGATTCTTAAACTTACCCACAGCAATACAATCTTCGCCTCATGTTACAAACATTACATGACAGATCGAGTATGCGCCTGTTCTTACCTTCTCAGCTGTCGTAGGAAAAATATATCCAAGGCCGACTTTAATTTTGTACTATACACAGCTTTAGTTTCCCAGCAGCGGTCCCTGATCGCGTGAATGTTCCCTATGCCTCTGCCTCTGCCTCACTCAACTTGTCCGAGGCTCGCCGGAGGCCACGCCTTGTTTTGTTTTCCCCGCCCCACGAAGAACGTGATTAGACAAAAGAGAAATGAGTGGCATTGAAGCTCACCAATCACAAAACACATTCGTCTCAGCCCCGCCCATTCGGAGCGTGAACAGGTACGAAGTTCAGTGTGGGCGACGTGACTGCACTTACTTGCAGAACCAGTTTGCGGACGTCATACACGCAGTGAAGTCAGTAAACGTCAAGTAACTTCGATTAGTACGTTGATAGTTTCATAGTGAGAACACAACAAAGTATAAACACAATTAACCTTTGGAGAGTGTTTTTCTATTTTGAGCTGTGATGTGTGACGGAAATTGCCACAAGATGGCACCATTATGCTGGGATACACATTATCATCATTTGCTGCATACAATTATCTATTTAAATAAATAAATAATAGATTTGGTTAATAATAAATAATATTATATATAGAAAACAATATTTTAAAGTTTAAATATTTTTACATTTGTAAAAGTGGTTTTAAGTCAAATTAATGTTAACAAGCTTAAGTTTTATTGTTCCTCCAACATTAATGTACCAGAATATGACTAAACGTCAATAATGATTACTTTAATGGCTTTGCAATGCAAATGTGATTTTAAAAAAAGTATGTAAAAGTGCAATCATATGGTGCTGTAAGCATGCCATATTGGTCTGGTTTAATAGCAACACAATGCAACATATGGGGTTTCTGCTCCATCTTTCTATCCACCAAGGGGTCCGTGCATTAATAGCATCCTTCTCAGAAATGTTCCTACCTTTTCTTACTGAAGGTTTTCTCTCTAGTGCTTTGTCAGGTGATTTCTTTGGTGGATCAAATGCTGCTTTCATCTGTGACACTTTCACAGACTGTGTTGGATCTAAGGTCAGATCAACTCGGGCCTCAGTTGGCTTGGTCCACTCCTTCATCTTCTTCTGCAACTCAATAGTTTCCTTTATCATATCAGAAACATGTCTTTTCTGTACACCCTGTGGGGTTTCCATGATGGTGGTTGGGTTGCTTTCTATTGCGTGCTTTTGGTCAAGCTGGCTTGAACGTTTCTCCTCTAACACATGACAATTTGCTTGTGTCGACAGCTTGTTCTGCTCTTTATCTTGTTTCTCGTTAGCTTGCATACTTATTAGGTTGCACATGGAGGAGGAATGTTGCACATCTTGTGCAGCAGATGTGTTTGCTGTGTTGTGTGCTAATGCAGCTCCAGCAGCACAACCATCCCGGACCTGATCGGATACGTCTGTCTGGCTTATAGTGGAATGGGTTGACGCATTTGTAAAAATCTTCAAAAAACATTTTTCTTGAAGTTGAGAAGAACCAGACAGAGTGACTTCTGTTTTCTTGTCCACACTTGGCCTATCATCTATGCGACCTGAAGCTGCAGTATCAAGACCAGCAATGAGCTCAGAGATGCAACCAGCTGCAGATGTTTCCTTGCGCAAGCTGATGGTATTCTGATTAGACTTGCCGACCTGGTCTCTCTCTGAGTTAGCATTAGCGTTTCCATCTAACCTCTGTTGTTTTGTTGCATCAATCACTGCACTTATAGAAGAGGCACGTTCTGGATCCATCTCATTTGTAGTATCCTTCACCGTCTCTGGAAGGGTTTGCATCACTGCCTGTGGATTCATTTCAGCCAGACTTTTCTCTGTGTGTACTTTGGCCTTTGCTAAAAGAGGGAGATCCTCTTTTTCATTTTTTTGCATAACTTGAACATCAGATTTACAACGGGGGTTCGAATCTGTAATGTCTTCAGAGAATGTAATACATTTCTCATCTTCATAGCTTTGTAGCCAGGGTTTGTGTTCACCCAGCATAACTACACTGGCAATATTAGATGTCACAAAACAACCCTCTTCCGTTTCTGTTCCATGCAGAGAAAGATCTTTTATCTCCGTTTTCTTTTCATGGGAATGATACGGACCCTTTGAAGCAGATTCCAGATTTTCTCTTTCTTCAGTCCCTCTTATGCCATCTTTATTTTTATGACCTCCAGCGGGTGATCTCCCAAGTGAAGGTTCCTTTGTCCAAGGGCTCTCCAAGTCTGACACATTAAATTGCCTTTCTTTCTGAAGCTCATCCTGTGTGAATTCGCCCGCAGATATTTGTCGATGGCTCTCAGAGTGACCCCAAGGTGACTTGGATGCCACTTCTAAGGTGCTGCGGTCCTCTGGGCTCTGCGTTCTTTCCAGACTCACAGCTTTGCTTTGTAAATCCGCACCTGCCAGAGATGAACTAGTAAATCTGGTCTTTATGACTTCATCTGTTGGCTGACACCCCGTAACATTTTCTCTGGCTCTGCAGACATATTTCATTAACTGCCCCTGGGTTTCAATGTTCATCACGGAGGAACGTTCAGCATGTGGGATTTCTGGTTCTCTGGCTGAGTAGACATCCTTCAAAGACCACCCTTGGGTTTCGACGTTCTTCGGGGAGGAATGTTCAGCATTTGGGGTTTCTGTTACAATCTTATGTGGATTCTCTGGCAGCTTCTTCTGGTTTTCTTCTTTGCTGTGCTGAATTGCCTCAGTAGTGTCCTTTGATGTTTCCGCTTGTGAGTTCATCACAAGGCTTGATGTTGTGCGCTTGTTAATCAGCCTCTTGTTTTGCGATTCAGTCATGCTGGTCTTCAACATGACATTTTCGGTAATGACTAAAGCTTGGTTTTGAACCGTGAAGTGAACGTTGGTGTTGGCATCCCCACCACATGGTTTTGAAATGTCCTTTCTTTCCAGAATCTCCAAGGTAGGCCCTGTATTCTTCTTTAGACTAATATCACAGGCAGCTTCAAAATCGAGTTTTCTGACCTCTTCCTGACTCTTTAGCTTGTCGTCATCTCCACAGACAGACTCCATTTCGTTCTTTACATATGAAGCATGCTTTTTACTCCTGTTTTCTCCTTTGCGACGGCTTTCAACTTTGTCTTTACCAGGAAGGTCACACCTAAGGTTGTCCTGATGGTCTTCTAGTGTACTCTCCAAGTCTTTTCTGTCGTGGTTTGGTTCACCAGCCTCCCATGTGCCTTGCGTGCAGCTGTCAGACTGTGCGATTCCATTCAGCTGCTGTGGAGCCAGCGGTTCAGCCCTGTCTTCCTCGCTACTCTTTCTTCCTCCCTCTTTCTCGCCATCCCCTCCCTCCACAATGCCCCCATCCGTGGGAGCACACACCTTATCATGAGAATCCAAACCATGCACTGGTGTAGGTGATGGTGACTCCCTGCCTGGGCCTCCATCCAATCTTCCACCAGCTGTGTTTTCCTCATCTGTCCAGACACCATGAGTTTCAATGGTTAGATTTCCTTCCTCTTTGGCCCCCCCAGGGTCTGGGCTTGGTCCCTTTTCCTCTGGTCCTGCAGAGCTGTTGTCCTGCCCTAACTCCCCCTCCTTGCCTTGGTTTTGTCCCATTCTGTAGAAAAAAAGTGAGAGAGATGTTATTGACAGTGTATTGTTGTGGAGCACAAGATGTTGATTATGGCATGACTCTGGCATGCAGGTTGTGTCAGTGTTTATCTAAAATTATTGCACACTTTCACTCCCCTGTACACAGTTTGACGCTCACTAACTGTCTTTTTCACTTTTCTGTCTCTACTTGTCATTTCGGATGAGCTAATTCTTATAATCATAGTCTAACCTGACTTGTTCTGTTTGCTTAGCTGATCATTTGCTCTTGTCATCTTTCTTTATGGCAAGTCTCTTTGTTGCTGGTATTAACTAAAAGCTCAAAGTAGGGGTTGACAGGGTTATTATAGTTAAATAAAACTAACAATAAAACTCAAGACATTTTTATTACTTGAAATAAAATAAACGTTAACTGAAAGAAAATGTAAAAAAACCTTAAAGTGATTTTATTTTAGCTAGGCAACATTTGTCATTTTCATATAATTTAAGTTGATGTACTAAAATATAAAATTAAAAATGAAATAAAAATGTATATACTAATAAAAAAAATGAATAAAATGACAAAAACACACAACAAAATAAAGAAAACTTAATTAAAAGTTTTAATTAATTTAAAACCTTAACTAATTTAAAACTTTAATTAAGATTAAAATGAAAATGGAAAACAAAATTAAAAACTATTTCAAATTGTTATAGTAGAAAAGGGATACTAAAATAACACTGGTGGATAAAGTACATATATCCTGTACTTGAACTAAAATACAGATGCCCTGCTGAAATATTATAATATATAAACAGAAAAAGCACTCCTTTGTCATTTTCACTTGAGTAAAAGTATAAAGGTTTTACTTTTAAATGTACTTATGTATTAAGAGTATTGATCTAGAAGTTGATTATTTTCTTACTATGTGTTACATTCCATAATATGGAAGCCTATTTCCAAGAAGAAGAAAAGAAAAAAATCATGCTTTTGTTCATCATAATCACAATATACAAATTCATAATTATGACTTAAAAAGACAACATTATGAGAAACTCTATAGTTATGAGACAAAAAGTAAAAATGATGACAAAGTCATAATAATTATAACATTGAAAGTCATAATTATTATATAAAAAGTCAGCATTATGACATAAGAAGTTCAACCATTCTTTTCATAATTATGATTTACCAAAGTTCTGTGCTTAAGGTTAGAGCTCAGTATGACATTATGGATTTGAGGAGGCAACACACTTAAGCTTTGAAGATCTTTTTATTGCTTTGAGAAAAAAAAAAGATAATATTTCTCTTGTTAAAGAGACTTGCTCCAACGGGATCACTGAATCAGTTAGATGTTACAGCTATTGGATCAGTCAAATTCACAAATGAATCATTCAGTGCATTGAATCACATCGAAAATCAGTGCAAAAGATTGATTTATTCACAAATCGGATCACATTTTTAAAGTAATAAAATACTTGAGTACAACAACAAAACACCGGTTACTGTTCACCACTGTACAAAACTATAACCAAATGAAACAGCAGCAATGTGTTTTACTTGAACCTCGACTTCGGTGGGAACAGTGTTTCTTTCCTCAGTGTCTTGTGACTACAGCATATCTGAGCAGCCATCGACTGTTCATGCTTGTCTCGTTGCATGAACTGTACCGTCAGCAAGAACACCAGGAATTAGAGTCACAAGATTTTGCAGGAGATCTCTGAAGCACTGTCAATCACAGTCTTCACAGAATCTACAATCTCAATGTTCTGTCACACATTATTTGAAGGGCATTTGGGCTCATGAAAGCCACTGATGAAATCTTTCCTTCGCACTCTCTATTTCCTGTCTGCACGTCTACCAAAAAAGAAAAAAAAATCCTCTTCTCATCTGTCAATGCCTTCGCTCTCTAACCCAAAAGCAGTGTGAACATAGAGGAGAAACTGTATTTTTCTGTCATGATTACTGCATTAATTATTGCTAGTTCATGTCATTAACTAATAATTCTGCCTTTGTTAGGGCCAAATACTATAAGTGATATTTTGTCTCAGAATTTGGTTGAAGTTTGTGATTTCACAGCCATTTGATATATATTTGAAAGACACTGATACTTTTTTTTAGCAAGGACACAATAAAACGAAAGTGACAACAAAGAAATGTATATTGTTACAAACAATTTTTGTTTAGAATAAATGCCGTTCTTTTGAACTTTCTATTCATCAATGAATCCTGAAAAAAAAGGTTTCTCCAAAAATATTACGCAGCACAACTGTTTAAAAATATTACCAGTTTTAAAATGTTTTAAATCAGAAATAAGTTATTTTAAACTTATTTTACATTTTTTATGTATTTTTGATCATATAAATGCAGACTTGGTGAGCATAAGAGACTTTCAAAAACTTTTTTCAAACTTTTGAACAGTTGTGTAAATGTTTTAGGGCTGTAAAGAAAGAAAGAAAGAAAGAAAATGGTACAGTAACAGGAATTATTTCTATGTAAAAAAATTTAATATAAAAACTATATGCTACAAATGTGCAATTGTGAGAAGTGAAACAACAGCGAAACATTTAAAATTAAAATGTATCTTTTATTTTAAGAATGTATCTTGCATTTCATAAAACCACTGAATCTATGAAATACTGTTACTAACTTAAGCATCCTGTTCTTTTATGATACATTAGAACAAACATGGCATACATATGTCACTTTCTCAGAAATATCTGTTTAAATTTTAAGTGCAGCTAGAATTTTGAATCAGTCTCAATGTAATATGTAGAATATATGCATACAGGAGTAATGCAGAAGGCCTCTACTTCAGCAAATGTAGAAAACACATAAAAAAATATAAGTCTCTAAAGTGACAATGTGTTTCCTGTTCATCTGCTTTGACAGCCTGCACTAATACATTTACAGGAACTCACACGCAGAACTGGAGGCTTCCATGTCATATGATATTTGAGTTCAGCAAAGTTGAAACATGGCTACACAGTGACATTTTCAATCCTGTCCTGGGACAGACTAGAATAGACGATTCATTTGCTCATATTACATTGTCTCATAGCTCAATATTAAACCTTTTTTTAAAAAGAAAAGCTTTTTAAGATCTCTGGTTTACATATCATACAGTTATTGTTAAATGGAATAGTAGCATTAATCATTTATCAGACTTTTAACAGTTCCTCACAAATGGACAATTCTCTGCAAAGTGTGTGTGGACACAGACAGGATTCCCCATGCAAGACCATCCCATCCTAAATCTCCACAACAGCGCCATTGTGCTGCATCCGTCACCCTGACACTCAAGGCAAGTCACTTGATTTCCTTGTGGCTCACTGCCTCTCCCATGTATGCAGAATCCAAATAACATGAACAACAACTATATGAAACATCTCTCCACTGTCTCAGAAAGTTCTTTGTATCGAACAACAAGTGTTTAAATCCAAATCTGAGCAATCGTGGGTCCTACTCAGTGGACGGCACACCATGGAATCAACTTCTAAGGTAACAATTTGTCTCAAGTAAAGAAGTGGATACTCACCAATACTCCTGTGACTGCACCGCAACTCCAGGACAAGACCACTCTTTGTTGAATGGATGGATGTACTGGCTGAGTTCTGCTGGCAAATGGGCTTTTATTACTCTCTTGTGATGACATAGTCACATTTGCCTAATGCAGTAAGTTAGTCCTCTCCCTGTATAAGCACAACAACTTTCAGATTCAGCGATTAGATGTTTAAAGGATAGTTCACCCAAAAATTTAATTTTTGCCTTCATTTGTTCATCTTGTATGATCTGTTTTACTGAAGAACACAAAGGAGATATTTAGCAGAATATTTACACTGCTATTTCCCATACCATAAAAGTGGATGGAGACCAGGGAGTCCAAAAATGAGAAAAAAGCATCATAAAATGACTTTATGAGAGTCATTGTTCATGTCACACTCTTTCTTGGCATTTATGGTTAGATGAAGAACCTTCAACATTTATTAAACCTTTCCCTTTCACAAAAGATTCCTTAGATTTTTTTAAATGTTCTTCACATTAAGAAAAAATGGTTCTTAAGAATTCACTGTTAAAAATAAAGGTTCTTTATTGGCATCAGTGGTTTCATGAACAACCTTTAACATCCATGTAACCTTTCCATTCCACAAAAGGTTCTTTAAAGAGAAAAAAAGTTCTTCAATGGCCTTGTTGTGAAAACCCACCTTTATTTTAAGAGTGGTTCTTTGAGGAACCAAAAATGGTTCTTCTGTCTATGGTAGATACTAGAACTGGAATATACTAGATACTAGAAAAGGTAGTCTCCTCACAACTATGTTCTTTCTTAGAGAAAAATGGTATCTGTGATGATTTCCAGTCAGGATTTAGACCGTATCATAGTACAGAGTCTGCTCTCATCGGAGTTACAAATGACCTGCTCTTATCAAAAGATTGTAGTTGTATCTCTCTATTAGTGCAACTGGATCTTAGCGCTGCATTAGACACTATTGACCACAACATTCTTTTGAATAGACTAGAAAATTATGTTGGTATTAGTGTAATTGCATTGGCATGATTTAAATCATGCTTACTGTATCTGACTGTCATCAATTCGTAGCAGTGAATGAAGAAGTATCATATCGTTCACAAGTGCAGTATGGAGTACCAGGCTCAGTACTAGGACCATTGCTTTTCACGCTTTACATGTTACCCATGGGAGATATCATAAGGAAACATGGTGTTAGCTTTCACTGTTATGCTGATGATACTCAGCTCTATATTTCTTGCGGGCCGACGATACATACCAATTAGCAAAACTAACAGAATGCATAGTTGAAATAAAAAGCTGGATGACTAGTAATTTCCTACTGCTAAATTCAGAAAAAACTGAGGTGTTAATTATCGGACCAAAAACCTCTACATGTCATAATCTAGAACACTATCTAACACTTGATGGCTGTGCTGTCAATTCTTCGTCATCAGTTAGGAACCTTGAAGGGCTATTTGATAGCAACCTTTCCTTTGAAAAATCATGTTTCTAGCATTTGTAAAACCGCATTTTACCATCTCAAAAATATATCTAAATTACAACCAATGCTCTCAATGTCAAATGCAGAAATGTTAATTCACACATTCATGACCTCAAGGTTAGATTATTACAATGCTTTATTGGGTGGTTGCTCTGCGCGCTTAATAAATAAACTCCAGCTGGTCAAAAATGCAGCAGCTAGAGTTCTTAATAGAACCAGGAAGTATGACCATATTAGCCCAGTTCTCTCAACACTGCACTGGCTCCCTATTAAACATTGTATACATTTTAAACTCTTGCTAATTACTTATAAAGCCCTGAAAGGTTTAGCTCCTCAGTACTTGAGCAAGCTCATATCACATTATAGTCCTCCACGTCCGCTGCGATCTCAAAACACTGGCCAATTGAAAATACCTAGAATATCAAAATCAACTGCGGGCAGCAAATCATTTTCCTATTTAGTGCCCAAACTCTGCAGTAACCTACCTAACATTGTTCGGGAGGAAGACACACTCTTGCAGTTTAAATCTAAATTAAAGACCCATCTCTTTAACCTGTCTTACACATAACACAATAACACTTTTCTAATATTCAAATCCATATTAAAGAATTGTTGGACTGCAGTAAATGGTCAACAAGACTTGGCGGCCATGGGCACACGACCACGAGAACCAGAAGATCGCTCTGATCAATCTGAGTGCGTTGCAGCCTGGAATTAAACCACACCATGCTGGCTTCGTCTGACCAGAGAAGAACTGCCCCCCCCCCACAGCATGGTTTCTCCCAAGTTTTTTTTCTCCATTTCTGTCACCGATGGAGTTTTGGTTCCTTGCCACTGTCACATTTGGCTTGCTTAGTTGGGGACACAATTTCTGGCAACATTGTTGACTTTACTGCACAGACACTATTGGAAGAGAACTAAACTGAGCTGGATGATGACATTACTGAATCAACAATGAACTGACTTTAACTGATAAACTGTTTTCTATTGTCCTCTTGCATTATCAGCACACGTTTTTCCTGTTTAACACTGTAAAGCTGCTTTGACACAATCTATATTGTATAAAACGCTATATAAATAAAGGCGACTTGACTTTACTATGGCATCGCTGTAGAAACGCCCTTTTGGAACCTTTATTTTTTTATGTCATTGAAGTTTCTGTGTCTTTTAACATTGACATATGTCATGAATGAGATCTGACAGCCATGTCAAAGACTTTCAGAGAATAACTTTAGTTTGGGTCCATTTCTTAAATAGAATTGAAATAGTTTTAATAGGTGTTTGTAATTTTTGGAGTTTGACAACCCTCGATATGGAAAATGTCAACATGAACATCCATTTCATTTTCCACGAAAAAGGAAGACAGGTTTGAAACAAAATGAGGCTGAGAAAATGACGACAAATTTTTCATTTTCTGGTGAACTGTGCCTAATAAAACATCTGACTTAATAGTAGTAATAATAACACATCTGTCCCAGTCCTAAGGCCTTCAGAATACTCTTTGTCAAAGCAAAGGTTTTAAATTGCTCTGGGACTTTATTTTTTAAGCTGATGAAAACCAACGCTCATTCCAAGGGTGCAATGATACAAAGTAGTAGCGAGACTGTCTTGGGGCTCTTTGCTTCTCTCAAAATAGCAATAACCATAAAGATAACTACAACACTGGAGCTCTTGTGTCTTAGAACTGAGGGGGGGGGGGGGGGGGGGAACCCCCCCCCCCCCCCCCCCCCCCCCCCAACTGATAGTCATGGTAACAGAGATACAGGAAGTGAGGAGAGCATGGTATCAGTATGGTACCACCCTATCAGTATTACAGCCGTGCACCAGTCTCCACGGTCAAAGTTTAGAGAAAGTTTCCTGATATAATTCACAAGTTAGGGGGGAGTAGCGATCCTGTAGAGATACTGACTAAAAGTTTGCCTGAAAAGAAGCTGCAAAAACAATGGAACAAAGCCTTATAAATCTCTGTGTTATGCGCCTGGTCGCTATGGCACCGATCATAACAGGACGCTCTCGTTCTCTCTCAGATAATAATAAAGGAGAAATGACTTCAGCACACAGTTCACCAGACACTGAGGTCGAAGAGAGAAAACAGGCCACACAGAATTAGAATTGCAGGCTGCTGTGGAAGAACCAGGTGACTATTAAGGTATTTTACAGACCTTAGAAAGTATTTGGACGCTTAAACCACTTAAAAATGTAAGAATGACACTGCATTATATAACTAAATGTCAAACCAAGTGACAATTAATGTTAAATTATTATAAATGAATTTATTTCTTAAATACTTAATACATGTACACACATAAATATAGTATGAAGTAAGAACTGTTTGAAGAAATTAATACTTTTATTCAGCAAGGATGCATTAAATTGAACAAAATTGACAGTGAAGACATTTATAATGTTCCAAAAGATTTCTCTATCAAATGATGGTTCTTTTGAATCATCTATTATCAAAATACTCCTAAAAATATTTTAATATTAATATTTATTTCTGCCAAAAAAATATTTAATATATTCTTAAGTGCCAAATCAACATATTAATTAATTTTTTTTACAAACATTTTAATCAAAACATATATAAAAAAAGTTTAAATTGATAAAACAACAGATATATTACAACACAACAATTATTAATATATTATAGCATTTAGGGACTTTCTGTGTTCAAGTTCAAGTGCTGCTTTTGCAGTTGTGGCTCTTAGGCTGTGGAATGCACTTCCAGTTGGTGTGAGATCCTCCCCCACATTGGACACATTTAAATCTAGATTGAAGACTCATTTATTCTCTTTAGCCTATGGTGTTGCCCGAGTTACATATGGGAGTTTTCATTCGTTTATGGCTTCTCTGCATGTTTTTATTTTTATCTTGCCAAAAGCTGTTTTCAATTGTACAGCACTTTGGTACAACACTTTTTGTTATAAATAAACGTGACCTTGAACACCTTCTGTGTCCAAAAATGTAAGTGAAAAACATCTAAATCAATATTTGTTTGCATAAAATATCTAATGAAATGACATTCATACATTTTTAAATGTGTCAAAAGTGTAAAAATACTTTAAGTCCACTGCATCACTTACTTTCTGTATCAATAATTATGGAATACAAAATACAATCAAAATGATGCATCTCTATCCTCAGATCATAAATGACAACAAATGTGTATTTTCTGCTTCCTCATCAATCTGTTCACTATCGCAACTTTATTTCTGCCCCCAGGTTTTTTTTCCTTAACAGCTATATTTCATCTCTGTTAACAAGAAAATGAAATGCAATGACCGATATTAATCTGAGTAGATCAGATGGTCATTAAATCACCCGGTCTTTTCTACAGCCTCAAAGCCTGCAGTAAAACCTCTGACGTCACGTGTGCAGGGAGGTTTAGCCTGTAGTTGCATAACTTCACAGCCATGCCAGAATATACTGACAGAGCACAGATGGCACCCTATGATGTCAGAATACTATACCAAAAAGCCCTTAACCAATCAAAACCGAGTACTTTAAAGTACTTTGCCAGTAAATGTAGCAAACATGACAAGAAAAACAAAGATTGAAAGAAAACGTTTATTCCCATAATAAACACATACAGTACATCATCTCAACAAAATGTACAAAGTGCAATATGCATTGAAACTACAGCAAATCTGCAGTACAAAGGACAAAATTACTGCATACTTAATAGCGATAACAGTGGTGACAGAATGAGGAGCAAGCACTCCCTATTTTGTGAGCCTTGCAATTTAACAGCATTGCTAATTCACGGAAAAGAGGCTCAATATCCAACTAGAGGAAAGTCAATGGATGATTTGGGAACAGACCAGTGTAACATTCTGAAGGAAAAAAAAAAGCCACTATCGCAATCTCTCCCAAGCAAATATAGCTTGAATCTACAGCAATTTTAATATTGATCCTCGATGCAAAACTTTGGTTATCACTTCATACTTGAATAGCATAAAATCTTTCCTCGCTCCTTTGGAAAAGGAAAACCCTCTAAAACTTGGCAACTCTAACAGCTTTCATGAGTTTGCAATGTCTTCCTCGTTAATTAAAAGGAAATAATGCCAAGTATCAATGATACGTTTCTATTTTCTCTAATACAACAATAAAATTTAGGAGTGTAGAACAAGAACATGTCTGCCAGTTTTAAAATGTGCCCATGTAACTCAATGGCCTCTGCCTTAACTGGTAACATTATCAAATGGGAGTCACCACAGAACACTGCCTCTAGTGCTTCTGGGTAAGGCACTTGATATTGATGACACAAGACAATGCAGGCAACCAATAACATTTAATCTGTAATCTCTGACTCAGGTTTGACCTCAATATGGCATCAGACACAAAATGACAAAGACTTCGGCGAGAGGAGGAGGGTTTGGGGCACATTTATGAAGGATGCAAGTAACTGTTCATGACACGAAACAGCTTTCTGGCTTATTTCTCCTCTCAGCTTTTATATTCAGAGCCCAGAAGGAAGATTAAATAGTGCTGATACTGATTCAATCAACCAAAATCATTCAGGCAACCATCTACTATAGGATAGGGGAACTGATTCAAGATGCCTTTCAGATGAAAGTACCATGAACTCCCAGAAATTCTGTTATATGACCAACAAACATATTTAAATATGGTGTATTGCTGTGTGCGTGTGTGTGTAGAGGTGGAGACCGTGTGTATACTATGAGCCTGCTCATGTTTTTAACATTAAAGTGCACACACGTTTTCTGAAAGGGTTTTGTGTTCAGAATAGTTCACAGTAATGGTATAGCCGCTGTGCAAGGCAACGCTCACTCACACACACTCACAAACTTCACATTTCCATTGTTCAAACTCAATGTGGTAGCATAGATACGTGTACAAAATCCATTAAAAAAAATATTGGAAAAGTATGCTGCATAATAAACCTCAAGTACTTCAACTCAAGCTTTAATTGGCCAACTGATTGGTAAATAAAGGCCTACTGACACTTGCACATGAACAAATGTCATGAAACAGCTGGATTGATGCATTTATCAAAGCTTTTGTGATCACATAAACTGGTATGGCAAGTGTCAAAGAAACAAACACACAAAGGAAAATCTCACTGTCAAGAACATGTCTGGGACATTTTTCAACCCGAATATCAAATAAAATCTATAAAATCAAAATTAAGAAATAATATTTTGCTTAAAATGATTCTTTCCCCCCCAGGGTTTTTCAATTTAAATAATGTCACTTCTTTTTTACTATATTGAAAAATTATATATCCTTGATTTATTTATAAATTCGAAATTTTGTTGTATGGCTTTTATTTTATACCAATTTAAAAACTTTTGAATTATTGTACTACAGTATTTTTATAGCACTGCATTAATCAGAATCTAAAGGGAATCATCATTGTGAGTGATGGGAATTTAAAAAAATACAAGTAAAACATTTTTTAAATGGTAATGATATTAAAAATATAATTTCAGTTCCTAAATACAAAATATAATTTCTGATATTTCTCGTTTGATTTTGGGGCAAAATGTAACATGGACATGCTTTTATGAGATTTTCCCATAGAGATACACACACTCAGAGGTGAACAGCTGTTGAAACCATGACATATCTTTGACTTGTGTTGTATTATCTTGTTTCAGAGCATTCTTCAGTTCTACTTCTGTATAGATTTGGTTCAAAAGGCCAATCTACCTTACTTTCATTATGGAAAACTAACAGCAAGTACAAACAGAACAACGCATTAGAACAGGAGACATGTAACAAATAACAGTCGTTCTTTAACTGGGTAAATTACTGATTTGTATCACATTTGGAAACATGGAGCAGCTGCTCTGCTAGAGAAACTACAGTGGAGGAGCTCCCGTTGATATAAAATCTTTACAAGTATGTGCTATTAGAGACTGTAACAGTAATCATTACCCAAAAGCCCTACTGCTATTTTGACAGCAACAAGGACAGTCACATTCATAAGAATAGCAACTGCATGTATGAACGTTTCAGCGGAAGGAGAACAGCAGCTTGAAGTCGCCTCTGATTTTCTTTATCCTTCAAAGTGATTGTCTTTCATCACCCTCATCAAGTATCCGAAAGAAGAATCCCAAACAGATCTCCTCTTTCCCAATGAGTCTCCACACAGTCTGCGCTGTGTGCAAACACTGAAGTGCTGCCAGTCACCCTGTTTCGTTATCTGCCTGGCTTATGAACAGTACTGTATTGGTATGAGGTATTAGTTTGAAACCTGTGAGTGAATCATCAGTGCTCTGTGAATGATAAAAAAGTCAATCAGCACTCAAAGAACTTTCCTAATCACTGCAAAGAGTCCATTTCCTTTTACCGTCCAGCAAGGAAGCGAGAACACAGCAGGGTGTATGATTTGAAAACCCTTTTCAAATGTGTGACCATGCCCGAAAGAATCTGTGACTCAAACAGGGCCACAAATAAGGTGATTTATGGTGTGATAAATGGGTGGGCTGATGGAAACATTACACAATGGTCTATTTTGATGCTTTCAAGTAACGGCCTCTGGGATGCCGAGTGCTTATTTTGCTTCAGAACAGCAGAGAGGAAGTGAAGTGAAAACCTCATGAACTGTTCATCAGTCAGCGCAATACACATCCATTTGGGTCCCATGCAACGAAAGCCTGTCCAGAAGATTTTGGATTCATTGAATATTATGTTTATATTCATTACAGAAAGCAATTCTTTTGTAGAAGACACTCTTCCACTCACATTCACTCTTCTGTGAATGGCCGATGTTCCCAAGTGGCTGAAATGTTTAAAAAATATATAAGTATAAATATCTCAGAGTAACTTTGTTGCAGAACTACAGGTGAAGCTGAATCTCCTGCTGTCAGCTCTTGGACTCTTCAGGTCCTGCTTCAGCTTGGTTGAAGGCCTCCATGTTTGTGGAGGTTGAGGAGGTGGACGAGGGCCCAGGTCTGGCCCATTCCGGGCTGAGTGAATGCTCGGGTTCTGGGGACAAAGAGAGCATGAGAAGGGTCCCTGCATCAGAGGAGCACGCCGAGCACAAGTCTTCAGACGAGAAGGTTAGGCTGCCCAGTTTGGCGAGTGAGTTGGAGCGCTTCAGTCGAGAAGGTACAGTAAGTCCTGCAAGTCGCATCCGGGCTTCGATTTCTTGCGTACGTTGACGCACAAGGCCCGGTTTGCCACGGACGCTGCGGAGGCTGTCGCTGCTGGAGCTGCGGGTGAGCGTGGAGCCATGCGGGGACGAGACTGGTGTCAAACCACTCGAGCCGAGGAGCGCTAACAAGGCCTCGTTTGTCAGTGGCACCGCCACTTCGGTAGTGAAATCTGCCCGTGTTCCAATGGGCCTGTTGAGAGGGCCGGTTGAATCACTGGAATTGTTCATTGCATCCTCGGATTTGATTGAACCAGTTCCCCGTTGCTCATTTGCACGTGCACGCTCCTGAAAGAGACCGGAAAGTTTTTCCAAGCGCTCTTTTCGGCGGCGAACAAGGCCGGAGCGTTGCAGCTGTAACAGAGTCTCTTGTTGTTGTGGAGACACCTCTGCCTTCTCCAAACCCTTTATCTCTCTTTCGTTCCTGAGTAGAGCAGAGGAACCCTGGGCATCAATCACTTTCTGTTCAGAATCTCCTTCCCCTTTGCCTTCAAACAGTAGTGTCCGGTTATCAGTTTCTTGGTCAAGAGATTTGCTTTCTGGCTTATCTTTATGCCCTAAGGGCATTGCATTGGCATCAAGGCACGGATCTGAGGCAAGTTTGCCATTCTTGGCTGTCACAGACAAGTTGGCACAAGGTGGTGTCTGAATTGAGATACTGGGCACAATGCTGAGGGGTAAAGGGGCAAGGGCTCGTCTGTTAGCCTCCAACACAGCAGTCTGGGTGGGCTTGGAAGCGAATGACAAACCAGGAGCAAGCCTCGGCTTAGCATGCTGCTTCAGATGGGCACTTTCCTGAACAAAAAAAGACAAGGAAAAATAATGTAACAGAAATAACATGTAGTGGTGCCGTGATAGAATCATGTGAGATACTCACAGTGAGATTTTGTTGCGATCTGAGGTGGTTGTTGTTGGAGTCTAGGGCACACCACCCCCCCCCCCCCCCACCCCCCCCCCCCCACCAAACAAACCGGGTTCAGGCTTGCGAGATCAATCACCGTTTCATTCGACAACTCCTCACTATCTTGCCGTCCTCTGTCATTCCCATCTCCTGCTTCAATCCTCTGTAAGGCCTCCATTCAGCTGATCTTTTCTGAGCCTCGTCCTCATCCTCTTCTTCCACCGTGCTGAACTCCAACCGTAGACGTAGCCTACTCAGAGGATCGCCATCGAGAACAGTCTGAGCAGCTGTGCCCTCTCCTGGGACACCGAAGTGTGGTAAAGAAGGCCTTCGCGCCCCTCAAAGGTTTCATCATCAAGAAGAGCATCTTGCTCCACATCTGCAACCTCGATGTAGACACGTTACATCAACCAGAGGCGGTGAATGGATCGGCGTGGAAGGTTCACTGTTGAGGGCTGAGTCTGACAGGCGACGGAAGTAGTAGTGGTAGTTTTGCGGGTGGCTGGGGTCCAGATCTAAGCTAATTGGAGAGGAGTGGGCGGTAGGTTCACAGCATACGGTGACCCTGAGGTTTGTGGGGTCTGGGGTGACATGATCCACAGTCTCAGAGTTCACACAGCAAGGGGAAGCTGCTGGCTCGCAATCAGGGTGATTGCAATCTGAGTCGGGATGCCACAGACGGTTATGACGCTGCTTACTGAAGGGAAAAAGTATAGAAAGGGTTAAAAAAGGATTAAAGGGAAAGTTCACCCAAAAATTGAAATTCAAATGGGGTCTAACATTGGACCCTACTGAGTTTCATTGTATGAAAAAAAACATATTTTTACACTGTAGAAATGTATATGAATAAATGATGACAATTTTTGTTTTGTGGGTGAACCAAATTACAATAATATAGGAAATTTCTCTTGTACCTGGCATCCAGTATACCCTCATACTCCGCCAGCTGTCTCATGAAGCTAGCATTGGGACGGGTGATACTGCGCTTCTGTTTGACGAAGTTGTATGCTTTTTCCAGAGACCAGCCGTACTCTTTCATGGCATATGCAATTACCGTAGAGGCCGAGCGGCTTACGCCCATCTTACAGTGAACCAAACATTTGGACTGATTCTTTCTGCAGAGTACAGAACATGAGGGTATAAAAAGTCACATTGAAAGAGTCAAGTATGTTGCTTATATTTAGAGAGAAAAATCTAAAATAGAGCCTTACTTTGCTTTGACAATGAAGTTGTAGGTCTCGTTCCAGTGAGCCAGTAAGTCTGTGGCCTCGTTGTCATACACTCGGACATTATGATAGCAAAATGTTCCTGGGAAAAAGTTATCTATTTCCCTCGTAACATTTAAGATGTAGCCCACCCTAAAACAGCAATGCATTTAGAGATCGCATAAATTACATCTGGACAACAATAGAAAACCATATGCATGCAAGTTTATTCTTATTCCTTACATCAGGAACTAAAATACACCCTGTTTCTTGCTGTAAAAGAAACAGCTTTGATGGATTTACTCTGAACTTTATCTGAAACAGGAGAAAATGCTGCCCTTTAAGAGGTGATACGATACACACTCACCTTAAACTTTCACCTTTACCTAACATTAACCCATTTAAAGAAGCAGTATCTTGAGAGAAACAACAGCATGGGAAGAAAACAAGCTGTGGATGTCAGTAAAGGTAGGGGTAAAACTCACTCACCCAGTTTCCTGAAGCTCCTCTAGATTTGAAGCATTCCATTCAGAACCCTAAAAGATAAACAATGCAAATCACTGGCTTTTAGGGAAATTGGCATCTAGTGCCCCATATCTGACAAAAACGATCTGCCCTTCCATAGAACTAACAAGCTTTTTACATTAAACAAATTAAATTTCCTTGACAAACTTTCCCCCCATTTTTATTTGTATTTTATTTAACTGATGTAATTTGTCATATTTGTATCTTTCGGATAAATTATTTATTTATTTTGGGGTAGGATGACCTAGGGGAAAGGCAATAAAAAGAGGGGGGAAAACAATAGGAATTGGCAGGTGTGATAAAAGCAGCACTAACCAGATAGAGGTGGTCAAAGATGAGCGTGGCTTTGTCCATCTGCCCAAGAATAAGCAGCATCTCATTATCAATGAACTCTTTGTACTCTTTCAGGTTGCAGTTCATCTGTTGCTCTAGCTCATTACGAATCTAAAGAAAAACACACATCATTATTGACTTAATCTCAGCAAATGTTCTGTTTTAAACCCTGTTCACACCTGCTATTAAAGGGGTCATATGATGCTGCTAAAAAGAACATTATTTTGTGTATTTGGTGTAATGAAATGTGTTTATGTGGTTTAAAGTAAAAAAACACATTATTTTTTACATACAGTGGGGCAAAAAAGTATTTAGTCAGCCACCAATTGTGCAAGTTCTCCCACTTAAAAAGATGAGAGAGGCCTGTAATTTTCATAATAGGTATACATCAACTATGAGAGACAAAATTAGAAAATCACATTGTAGGATTTTTAAGAATTAATTGGTAAATTCCTCAGTAAAAAAAGTACTTAGTCACCTACAAACAAGCAAGATTTATTAACTTCTTCTTTAAGAGGCTCCTCTGTCCTACACTCGTTACCTGTATTAATGGCATCTGTTTGAAAAAGTATATCAGTATAAAAGACACCCTTCCACAACCTCAAACAGTCACCCTCCAAACTCCACCATGGCCAAGACCAAAAACCCCCCTCACCCTGTCAAAGGGGGGGGGGGGGAAACAACGGAAACAAAAGTCGACCGACCCAGGCTGGGAAGGACTGAATCTGCAATAGGTAAGCCAGCTGGGTGAAGAATCAAATGTGGGAGCAATTATTAAAAAATCTCCCTTGATCTGGGGCTCCACGCAAGATCTCACCCTTTGGGGTCAAAATTATCACAAGAACTGTGAGCAAAAATCCTAGAACCACACGGGGGGACCTAGTGAAGGACCTGCAGAGAGCTGGGACCAAAGTAAAAAAGGCTACCATCAGTAACACACTGCGACAGGGACTCAAATCCTGCAGTGCCAGAGGTCCCGCTGCTTAAGGCCAGTACATGTCAGGCCCGTCTGAAGTTTGCTAGAGAGCATTTGGATGCTCCAGAAGAGGATTGGGAGAATGTCATATGGTCAGATGAAACCAAAAAGAAACTTTGTGTTTTTTTTTTTTTTTATTAAAACATCAACTTGTAGTGTGGCGGAGAAAGAATGCTGAGTTGCATCCATAGAACACCATACCTACTGTGAAGCATGGGGTGGAAACATCATGCTTTGGGGCAAAGGGACCAGGACGACTGATCCACGTAAACGAAAGAATGAATGGGGCCATACATCATGAGATTTTGAGTGAAAACCTCCTACCATCAGCAAGGGCATTGAAGATGAAAATGTGGCTGGGTCTTTCAGCATGAAAATGATCCCAAACACACCACCCGGGCAAAGAAGGAATGGCTTCGTAAGAAGCATTTCAAGGTCCTGGAGTGACCTAGCCAGTCTCCAGATCTCAACCCCCATAGAAAATCTTTGGAGGGAGTTGAAAATCCGTGTATCCCAGCGACAGCCCCAAAACATTACTAATCTAGAGGAGATCTGCATGGAGGAATGGCCAAAATACCAGCAACAGTGTGTGAAAACCTTGTGAAGACTTACAGAAACCGTTAAAACGGAAGTGAGACTTTCGTTTGACCTCTGTCATTGCCACCAAAGGGTATATAACAAAGTATTGAGATGAAATTTTGTGATTGACCAAATACTTATTTTCCACCAAATTGCACAATAAATCTGTAAAAATCCTTACAATGGCGATTTTCTGGATGTTTGTTCTCATTGTCTCCATCAGTTGAGTTATACCTATGATGAACACATACAGACGCTCCGATCTTTAAGTGGGAGAACTGCACAATTGGATTGGCTGAATAAAATACTTTTTCCCCACTGTACTATATTATTGTTTTCCTATATGCCCACTTTGAAACGCGCGATTTTTTACAAAGTCATAGTCTGAAAAGTCGCGGTGTGCGTGATTGGCAGCATCCAGGCATGTGATGGGCCGCATACATTCAGAGTGTGACGGAAAGGATTCACCCCTCACCATACTGTGATGCTGGTCCCGGAGGAGAGAGCGACAAAACATTAATAACCCTTTACAAAACGAGGCATTTGTTGCACCATGGGGACATATTATTGATTATAATGACTTATACTGTCCTTTTTCCGCGTTGCGTTGCATCGTGCCGCGTAAAAATAAAACCATGTCTGCATTTATGATCGAAGAAATGACAAACAACAAGTGCTACTCTACACTGCCAAAAACTGCGGTGCTAATCAAATCCTTTAAATGCAAAACGTACTTCCAGACGTGAGTCAGACCCTGACCGGATTGTCGTTCCTCTTCCAGGATCAGAAACAGCCTCCATAAAAGGCCTATCAAACGAATCTGAATATTTGGGTACGAACTGTTTGGCCTAGTGTTGTAAACAATTAATCAAGATGTAGTAGGCTCCTCTTTTGGAGACCAAACAAAGTAGTTTCGCTTTCACAAAGAAAAACACAGCGGCCTAACGTGAGCGGAAGCGGAAGCCGCGGCTAAGTGTGAGCTGAGGCCAGGCTAAAGTTAGCAGAGGCGGCGGGGTTGAGAACAGCATGGCTGGCGGATTCGACGACGGAGCAGCAACCACATGTGACGACCCCAGGCTGGACTCCACTTAGTCCACGGTGAAAGCCGATCCGGCGATTCAAAACCACCCACCCCACGACACTAAGTTGATGTATTCCCTCTAGCGACCAGCACAGATCAGCTCTAGTCATGACAAAGCGGATATCGTCCTCTTATGGAAGACCAAACAAAGTAATTTTGCTTTCACAACAAAACACAGCGCCTTCACGACATGGCGGCAGCGCCAACAATACTACAGCGAGAATAAAAGATACGTCTTCTTTCTTTCGTGAGACATTTGGGGGCGTTTATGCACATCTCCCCACTGAGTGAGGTAGATATGTGGGGGCGTGTTAGGACGAGCCGTTTTAGGTAGGTGTGGCTGAATAATTAATCAAATGAATAAAAAAATAAAAAAAATAAAAAAATAAAAAGAAAAAAAAAAAAAAAAACACTTTAACTGTTATAAAGAACTCTATTGGATTTGAGACTTTAGTCTTTGCAAACTTTACAGATCTTCTTTATGCACCAAGAGCTTGTCACACTCCAAAGAGAAATTAAAAATTTAAATCGCATCATATGACCTCTTTCACGGAAACACGTCACTATTTTTGAAAATAGGCTCATTTTTCAACTCCCATAGAGTTAAACAGTTGAGTTTTACGTTTTCGAATCCATTCAGCCGATCTTCAGTTCTGGCTGTAGCACTTTTAGCTGTAGCTTAGCAAAAATCATTAAATCTGATTAGACCGTTAGCATCTCAATCAAAAATGACCAAAGAGTTTGGATATTTTTCCTATTTAAAACTTGACTCTTCTGTAGTTACAATGGGTAAAGCCTCGGAAGGTTAATGATTACCGTAGATATTTAGATGGTTTTTAGAAATTTGTGATTTCGAGGCGATATGGTAGGCACTATCTCTCTATTCAGGGCAAAGATATTTCGCAGCGCCTGAAAATAGGCTTATTGGAAGTTACCTAGCTGGGGACTATTTTCTGGCGCTGCGTAATATCATTGCACCTGCTGCACCCATGGTACGGCAGCAAAGATCCTTGATTATTATGCCGGAATGAGAGTATAGTTCCTAGCCATATCGGCCTAGAAAATCGCAACTTTTAATTTTCTGTCAGTCTTAGTACACGATGTAACTACAGAAGAGTCAAGTTTTAAATAGGAAAAATATCAAAACTCTTTGGTCATTTTTGAGCGAGATGCCAACTGTCTAATCAGATTCAATGATCTATGCTAAGCTGCAGCTAAAAGTGCTACCGCCAGACCCGGAGATCGGCTGAATGGATTCGAAAACGGTAAAACTCAACTGTTTAACTCTAGGGGAGTTGGAAAATGAGCCTATTTACAAAAATAGTGGCGTGTTCCTTTAAGATCCATCTCAGACAATCTGATCACAAGAGGTCAGCCGAGACACACTGCAGGGTCCTGTGGCTTCTGTGACCACTTATGATCAGATTTTGAGAAGGAGGGTCTGTTGTGACGTCACACAGTATGTCAGTGTGTAACTGTGTGTTGATAACACTTATGATGACCTCTCTGCGCTTCATACTGACCTCTTTGGACGTGACATTTTCAAGGTCCTGGCACATCATGATACTCCTGAGTTTAGCTTTGATTAAACATTCTGTTCTTTCCCTCTCTGTTGGCCTGAGGAACAGAAACGTAACACAACCTAAATCAAGGGTTTAAGAAAGAGCATAATTTTAAGGTGAAGGGAACTATTTTATTTACTTACTTTTTTATTATTATCGTTTTTATTATTATCATAATTCATAAAGTCAAAATTACATTTATACAATAAACAGATAAAACATGTATTCGGTTTCATCATAGCTCTTCCATTATTTTTTTCCAAATAAAAAAGAACAAATATATAAACAAAAAATATAAAAAGCATGTATGAGAAAACATACAAAAAAAAGCCTGAAAAAAAAGATGCAGATGACCACTGATTATTAAACAGATCAAATATTAGATTAAACTGTGACAATATTTAACAAATATGTCTGACTTTTACGCATGGTCACAAAAGAAAAAAAATCCCTTCCAAAAAACTAATCAAAATGTTAATTTAAATCTGCTTGTGGGTTTCACAAGTGCCAAGGACTCTGGGCTTTCAGGGTTTGCACTCACTTGTTAACAAAGACTGCAGGAGAGTCGGGTCGCAATGTTTCCAGGTCCAGCATGGCGTTCCACTCGTTGATGCAGCTCTGTTCCGAGCTGATACAGCTCTCATAGTACCCCATCCATGTGAGCGCCATGCCACCGGGGAAATAGTTGTACCTTCGTGACACCTCACTTGCCTTGTGTAAAATCTGCAGTGCTGACCTAAAGAAAAAGCAGGTTAAAGGTGAGTAAGAGACCTGTGCCAATAGTCTCAGTAATGAGTTTAAATGATCATGATGTGATCTTAAAACGGATCAAACTATATCTCAAACTGAGTGAAGTAAACTGACATTGGTAAAAGAAAACTTTAATCTCAGTTGATTCAAAAATGCATTGAATTCGGTAATCATAACTGTTTGTCCACTAAGCAGTACATACCAAAAATACCTTTCTGGACAGCATGTTGGAGTTCCATATAAATACCATAATATGTGGTTATGGCATCACTTTAAACATGGTTTATATCAAATACCATCTGGTGATCTGATATTCACTGTACCATGGTACAGCCACAGTACTTTTTTGAAAGTGTCACCAGATGGCAGTGTGGAGCTCTATTATATTTAAGGATGTCAAACTCCCAAAGCACCTGTGAACATCTGAAAACCAGTCCACTCACATCATCTTTAACCCCCTGAGGAACCGTTTTTTTTTTTTTTTTTTTTACCCCAGTAACAAACAAGAGCACAAATTCACCCAGCCAAGTAGACAAAGGCTCTTATTGGAAAAAACTAATTAACTTGTCACCTAATTGGGAGAGATGACTGTAGGATTCATCATCGCATCAAATACTGTTAAAATAGCAGTTCTGAGTGATTGTCTGAAGTTGTTTGGAAACTTTAGGTTAATCACTTAAATTATCACATCAATCATTTAAAAACAGATTTAACAAGTAAAACTAGAAAAAAGTGACCCAAGAAGACCCAATATAGAACATGAACACAAATCATTCTATATATCAGCATTTCCACTACAAACTGAAATGTCTAAAATGTGAGTTTAAATTGCTCTAGTTCATTATTTATTGATGTTATTTTCTCACCACATGGCCTGAACTGACACTGGCTTGAAGATGTGTGTGTGCCCGGCAGTAGTCACACTGAAGCCCCTGGAGACATGAGAAGAGAGGTTAAATAAGGCCATCATCATACGTCTTTACAATAGAACTACAACCTATCTAAACAACAATAAAAATAAGAAATACTTGTTAATATTGTCATTGGCTTCATTTTCTGAAAAATGAATTCAACACGGTTTATAAACCACGCTATCTACATCAGTGCATTAAAATTTGAAGTGTCATCAGACCAGCAGCAGCATTTCCTCTCCATTCCCAGAGGGGGCAGTACTCACCCATCACCATCTAAATGAATCTTGGTGTCACTCCACAGTGGCAGCACCATCCCAATAGAGCAGTTCTTACTGTAAATGAAAGAAAAACTCCCTTATTTGACTAAATGTAATGTCCCTGCAGGAGGTAACAAACTCTAAAAACTTGTCTTTTTGATGATAAAACTGTATTTGATTTTTAAGTCACCTGTCTTTGTTGCTGAAGTCCATGCCCAGTAAGATGTTTTCCTCAGTGTCTTGACGGCCATTTGTGTAGACTACCACCATGTACCGCACACGGTCTGACCACGCGCTCTCTAACCGCACCGCCTGCGGATTACAGTTGATTGACACAAGTTTGGTTTGTGTAAAACCAGGGCCCACATAAACACATATACATGCAAAAGCACAATTTATTAAACGTATTAGCATACTGAACTGTAGAATAGATTACCTGAAAATGTCAAATTCGGTTCATTATTCACTTACTCTCATGTCATCTTTCTCTCTATGTAAGACAACAGGAGCATTTTGAAGAATCTTCACGCAACTTTTTCCATGGTCGGTAAGTCGTCAAACGTGTGCAAATATAATTAGCTCTCCAAAAACAGTGGTTCTCAAACTTTTTGACTCCCTGTCAAAGGTCCCACTGCAAACAGTATCAAGGCTCTCTATGCACTAATAAAAAATATCTAATATAATAATATAATAATAATATATATTAAATTAATTTTAATTTTATATATATATATATATACACT
The DNA here is from genome assembly GCA_018155175.1 of Sinocyclocheilus anophthalmus. Lineage (NCBI taxonomy): Eukaryota > Metazoa > Chordata > Actinopteri > Cypriniformes > Cyprinidae > Sinocyclocheilus > Sinocyclocheilus anophthalmus. The sequence goes on along the minus strand of JADLZN010007382.1, from coordinate 122,118 downwards.
ACAGAATAATGGCGTTAATGTGTACAACTTTGTTAGTGGTTAGGATCTTAATTCCAATGTGTATGTTCCTAATTTAACTATTTTATACATTTGGGCAACCGTGAAGTGGCTCTGCCCTCCCAGTGGGCCCCGGGCCCCTGATTTGGGAACCACTATTCTAAAGTCATTGCTTTGTGTGAGGAACAGACTAAAATTTGACATTTTTGATAACCGATGATCCCACCGGTGCTCAAATGGACTTAAAAATGGTCTACCAAGAATGACGCTCAATGCCATTTGACACCGAATGTCACTGGTTTTTGTGGTCAAACGTGATTGATGTCATATTTGAGAGCTATACCAGAAGGAAAAAATTTCAGTATATAAAAATAATACAAAATTTGTCTCTTAGTCACACAGACCTATTATGATTTTGGAATAAACTTGGAATTTAGCCTATGAGTCACACTGAACCATTTTTATTATGTTTTTGCCACCACGTCATTGATGCTTCAAAATTCTTTTGTTGTGTTGGGATTGGAATGCCATGAGGTTTAGTGAATAGTGACAGAATGTTCTTTTTGAAGATAAATCCAGCTGCATGCACGTCATAGCTGACTGACACTAGTATTAATATAGATTTCATCATGGAACCTTCTGAAACAGCAGGTATGACATTTTAACTTCTTAATAGAAAAGAAAACAGTCTTCAGGCAACACTTTGACAACGAAACCCATTCAGCCTGACTGCATATAACTTACTGCCAAAATGTTAGTAATTGACAACGTGTGTTCTCTCACCAATTTGATGCGGTCTTCAGAGCGAAGAATGTTGATCATCACCTGTAGATGCTGAGGTAAGTCACCTGTTGAGTGAAACCATCATTACAATCCAAACAAAACCATGACGACTACTTTGTTTACATCGACACCAGCAGCGTCTCAAACCCTTAACGAAAATCTATTGAAGAAAAACAACCATAAAAGTCAACAAGATAACTAACGGTGATGTCATATGGTTGAGTATAAAAGTCAAGGTTTATAAGAGAAGCCGAGCCAAGAAGAATGCCTGATGAGTGATTCAAATCAGTCCTTAAATGTTGGGTGGGAAGACAACAGTATGCTTTTGATTAACGTTTTTACAGCACTGCTGATTTTACGATATTCCAGAGAACAAAGTGTACAAATACACAGTTACTGTAGAAGGATATGAAAAATGAGTTGTTTCTTATGTTTACATATCTCAGATAATCCTATTTAATTAAATGATAAAGCTTGACATGAATAAGCGACTTTCGGGTGCATTATGATCAGGTATGTGCAAATAAGTTCTATCCTTTGTGCCAAAGATGTCAATAATTATAAATCTGACAGTCATCTTAATCTAGCCCCTCCCCTTTTAATGCAAGTCAATAAGAGAAACCAAGTATTGGATACACAAGATCTGTTTATATTTCACTCTCCTCTTTAACACAGACAGACTAACTCCTTTGACCACTGACTGTGGTGCGTTCCTACACAAACAAAGCTTCTCCTACTCTTGTAAGTTTTGGCAGAATCCATGAAGCTATCAAGTAACTGGTGTAGTACGTGTGGGAGGTCAATCAAATTGTACAAATTGTAGCAGGTTAAGAAGAACAAAGCCAAAAACGTGAAAAACATATGAACTAAAAGCTTAAGAGCCAAAGCCTGTCATGTACACTCAACAAAACAGATGACATAGTCTGTGGTTTATTGGCTGCTTTGCATTCGGGCCATAAATGAAAAAAAAAAAACAGGGTACGTTTTCTCCTCCAAAAAACAAGCCCCTTGATTTTCTCGGTCTCAATGCAAAGAATTTACCTAACTTTACATGCTTATCTGATAAAAACTGATATGTAAGAGAATAGCAAAGGCAATGCAGGATCCCAGAGCACAGCTTGGACCAGAGCTATACAGGTGCATCTCAATAAATTAGAATGTCGTGGAAAAGTTCATTTATTTCAGTAATTCAACTCAATTGGAAAACGGTATCCATAAATTCATGCACACAGATGAAGTAGTTTCCGTCTTTGGTTTTTAATTGTGATGATTTTGGCTCATATTTAATAAAAACCCACCAATTCACTGTCTCAATAAATTAGAACACTTCATAAGACCAATAAAAAAATTTTAGTGAATTGTTGGCCTTCTGAAAGTATGTTAATTTACTGTACAGGTACTCAATACTTGGTAGGGGCTCCTACATGTACTCAATACTTGGTAGGGGAGGTGATCAGTTTGTGGCACTGCTAAGGTGGTATGGAAGCCCAGGTTTCTTAGATAGTGGCCTTCAAGTCTCTGCATTTTTTAGTCTCTTGTTTCTAATTTTTCTCTTGACAATACCCTATAGATTCTCTGTGGGGTTCAGGTCTTGTGAGTTTGCTGGCCAGTTAAGCACACTAACACCATGGTCATTTAACAAACTTTTGTTGCTTTTGGCAGTGTGGTCAGGTGCCAAATCCTGCTGTAAAATGAAGTCAGCATCTTCAAAAAGCTGGTAAGCAAACGGAAGCATGAAGTGCTCCAAAATTTCATGGTAAACGGGTGCAGTAACGTTGGTTTTCAAAAAACACAATGACCAACCCCAGCAGATGACATTGCACCCCAAATCATCACAGACTTTGGAAATTTAACACTGGACTTCAAGCAACTTGGTTTATGAGCTTCTCCACCCTTCCTCCAGGACTCTAGGACCTTGGTTTCCAAATTAAACACAAAACTTGCTCTCATCTGAAAAAAAGACTTTGGACCACTGGGCAACAGTCCAGTTCTTCTTCTCCTTAGCCAGGTAAGACGCCTCTGACATTGTCTATGGTTCAGGAGTGGCTTAAAAAGAGGAATAAGACAACTGTATTCCTTGACACGTCTGTGTGTGGTGAATCTTGATGCCTTGACCCCAGCCTCAGTCCATTCATTGTGAAGTTCACTCAAATTCTTGAAACGATTTTGCGGCCAATCATCTAAGTTCTCTGGGTGGGGCGAATCTTTTTCTGCCCCTTTTTCTTCTACTCAACTTTCTGTTAACATGTTTGGTTACAGCACTCTGTGAACAGCCAGTTTTTTGGCAATGAATGTTTGTGGCTTGCCCTCCTTATGAAGGGTGTCAATGATTTTCTTCTGGACAACTGTCAGATCAGCAGTGATCCCCATGATTGTGTAGCCTAGTGAATCAAACTGAGAGACCATTTTTATGGCTCAGGAAACCTTTGCAGGTGTTTGAGTTGATTAGCTGATTGGCATGTCACCCTATTCTAATTTGTTGAGATAGTGAATTTGGTGGGTTTTGTTAAATGTGAGCCAAAATCATCCCAATTAAAAGAACAAAAGACATAAACTACTTCAGTCTGTGTCCATTGAATTTATTTAATAAAAAGTTTCACAATTTGAGTTGAATTACTGAAATAAATGAACTTTTCCACGACATTCTAATTTATTGAGATGCACCTGTATAAGCTATATTGAAAAGGCATTCAAGTTTGAAACAACATGAGGATGAGTAAATTAGGACAGAATTTGCATTTCTGGATGAGCTATTAGTTTAATGATTATTCTAAACGATTGAGCAGAGTTTGACACACAGTTTTCTCCACCAGTTATGATTTTGGCAGCGATTCATCATTTAATTTGAGGAGTTTTGCCATGATGAGCCAATCCCTGTGACTGACACTGAAATAGGATGCAGTTAAAATCAAAGTATTCGAGACTTTAGTCTTGAACAAATCTACTTGCAACAATAATTTAAATATAACGTCAAACAGACACAATTTTATATCTTTTCAAAATTGCACTCACTTTGCACAGTCAAATTGCACAGTAATTTTAAACATTTAAAACAAATTAGCATTTTAAAATAATTTCTGAAGGATCATGTGACATGGACGCAGAAAATTCAGCTTGCCATCATAGAAAAAAAATGTAATTTTAAAATATATTAATTTACAAAACAGTTATTTTAAATTGTACTGTAGTAACATTTCCCAATATTACTGTTTTTACTGTACCTTTCCTTGGTAAGTTTAAAAGACTTCCTACTAAAACATAAAATGATTGTGCCGACCCCGAACTTCTGAAAGGTGGTGTATTTTCATACGTACATTGAACGCATCTCAAAAGATTAAGAAAAATGCAATTCCTCAGAACACGACCTTTTTAATTGCCTTTGTGCTTTACTTGGACCTCTGAAGAACTTTTCCTTTATCTCATTATTTCACTCAAAAAGACAAGCAGTACAGGTGCAAATCCACTTGCAAATATTTATGGTGTATCTTGCTTTAGGAAGTTGGACAGTGTTTAATAAATCACCACTGATACTATTTTTGACTGTCTGGCTGCCGGCGCCATGGGAATGCAAATAGAGGTGACTGATGACATCAAAAAAATAAAAATAAAAAACCCTAACAGGACCAAAATAAGATAGAAATCTATGTCATCAACATCTAAAAGCAAGGACATTTAAAGATGTCAGCATGGAGTGAATATATTTTAGAGCTTAATTTACATTCAACGTGAGTACCAAGGATTGTAGCAAGAAATGTAAGAAGGTCTTATTGAGGAAAAAAAGCTGAGCTTTTCTCACTGTCAGAGAACATTTTGTACCTAGACTGTAACAAAGGAAGAGAAACCCTACATCGTCTAGTCTAACACAGACATCCGCAGTTTCACAGTGGAGACAGCTGACTTCTCCACCTTTTAGTGCTGTGAAGCAATTGTACTTTTTTCAAATCATCTAATTCTTGTAATCTAATTCCAGATCTTCTAGACTGTCTGCATGAGTCACTTCTAGGAAGTCTTTGTCTGGTTCCTCTTGTGATTGATGGGCAGTTGAGTTATTATTCGTACAATGTACAAAAAGCTCATGACTCAAGCGAAGCTCCAACCCCATGTGCCCTGAGGTCAGACTGTATGTAGAAACAAAACCGCTTGTCAAACCTGCAACAACTCACATGTGATTAGCACTACTGATGCGTTCAAACCGGTCAAATCGAAACTTCACGTCCCAACAAGAAGTCAGGTGACAGTATAATATTAGCCAACTGACAAAACAGATGCTTGTTAATGTCAGGGGTTTATAACAGGAAAAAAAGTCAGTCTAAACCTGCTGTGATAGTCAGTGCGTGCATAAAGCCTGAGGGTTTGCTGTGTCTGCATGGTGTTTAGTTTCTCTCATAACAGATTCAATTTGTCTGGAGCAAATGTACACCCTTCTGTTTAGCAGTAAATTAGCATCTTTAATCAATTCAACATGTCACACGAGTTAGAAAGTGCTGGACGGATGGCGGCTAGGACATCTGTTTTCATGCATTTATGACATTCCTTGATTGATTGATTGATTGAATGTCTCAGATCAATTGCACAAATGCTTGTTTTTCTAGGAGTGGCTTCATATTGTAGTTAAAATCAGTCGTACTGTATAAACTACTGTAGTTAAAAACGGTTTGTGAATTGTGTCCTCCAAACTAAAAATGCAATATTATATATTTTTTTAATATTTGTTGAGTAAAAAAGTTGTCACATGTGTTTTATAAGCTGTACATATAAAACCATTGTTTTGGCCAACAGAAATTTTAATTAATATATTTTTGTATATTATATTTTAACATTTCTGCTGTTTAATGAATAACTGTTGTTTTTCCATAACTCGCATAACCGTTTTACTGAGTAAATTTTCCTATAATTGGTTGTTTAACTGGCAGATTGTGACAACTTACCCCATATAATGACAAAACATTCCCCACTATTTGTATGCATGTCTAATATATTTTTAAAGGAACACTCCACTATTTTTGAAAATAGGTTCATTTTCCAACTCCCCTAGAGTTAAACAGTTGAGTTTTACCGTTTTCGAATCAATTCAGATGACACCCGATCTCTATGCTCTACGGAATTCTAACAAAGCACCGGTTCCCAAGCATTATTTTTTTTTTCCTTCTTGTTTTCCCCCCCCTCGTTATAAACAGACGTTATTTCCCCTCGTTATATCTACCTAACGATAGTTTTTTCCCTCTAGACAATTATAACACAAAAAAAAAAGAAAAATAAAAATAAACGACATATAATCTTTTCATAAAACGTTATATCGACATAACGAAGTTTTTTCCTCCCCTCCCACCCCCTGGCACCGCTCGTTAAACGACTTTAATTTCTCTGTCCTCGACATACCGAGAGTTGTTTTCATTCGTATACAATTCATCACCACGATTAATTTTCTCGTATATCGACCTAACGAGAGTTGTTTTTCCTCGTTATCACTACTTAATTTTCTCGTTATAACTCGACCGCATCTACGAACAGCTGTTTTTCTCGTTATAAACACGACTATTTTCTGTTATCGACATAACGAGATTTTTTTTTGTTTTCCCCCTCGTTAAACGACACTTAATTTTCCCTCGTTACTCGCACATAACTAGCGTTTTCCCCCCCCCTCGTTATAACGACATAACGGGAGTTGTTTTCTCGTCCTCGTTCTAACGCCTTAATTTTTCCTCGTTCTCGTCCAAAGTTGGGGGGTGTGTTGGGTTGGGTTTGTTGTGTTTGACAGCTTCATGGGTGGTGTTGTTTGATGCTACTGTTGGGTTATAGTACGAACTTCAACTTCGACTCGCATCTTGATGGACAGACTAAACCATGCGCGTCGTACTGGGGGGGGGTAGCCGAGGGTCTGTGTTTGTGTTTTGGGAGTTGTGGTTGGGTGTCGTTGGGGTCAAGAGGTTGTGCTGGCCCCCGAGGATAACTCACAAACAAAAATAAAGCTGAGCAAGCACGGGTTGAATTTTCACACACGGAAACGCTATAACTATGTGTCTCTGTTGCTAATTTAGGGCAGCTTTAAATGGTCAAGGGAGTCAACACCCGACGCAAACACAGGCGGAGTTCCTTCAGGATGCAGAACTATTCTAAATTTTTTTAGAGCTGCTTGGATTCAACTCACTTTTTTCCTTTTATTTGAGAGAAAATTATATATAATTTGTAATTTTTAGTAGTCATTATATACTGTGACTGATATCATGTGCGTTACAAACTTCTGTTTGAAAAGAGCGTTCATGTGTATATGTGTGTGTGTGTGTGTGTGTGTGGTGTTGTGTGTGTGTGTGGTTTTGTGTGGTTTCCACAAAGAAATGTTGAAAACACAAAAGATTACAACACTGTAGAATATCACTGAATTAAATTAGCCTATACACTTTATATATAAATCACATTTCTTATCAATATACGTTTAATGATTAACAATAAAGATTAATAAGGAAAAGAGGCACATTACAATTAGCCCAGAGCCTATTGAAGCCTGTTCTATCTCGTAACAGATAAACAGATCCCTTACCGCGTATTCTAACATAATGTACCTCCAGAAGCACACATAAAGATTTAGGTGCAAACAAGAATACAAGTCGAAAAAAAAAAAAAAACAGTCAACCTTCGGTGTGAATAGCAGTTATAGTTTCTTGACACACAGAACCGCATCCGACTTGGTGAAACTCATGCATCTAGCAAGAACTTAATACACAAAATAGTCATATTGATTCAAGCTTTTAACATTTATGAATGAATTAAATGTAAGTAGCCTAATGAACAATACTGTACAGATTATAGCGATCACGAGGTCGTTCATATTCTATGCCAAACGCGTACAGTAAAGTGGATATGTATAGCCTACAACACCCCATCAGTTGTATTCAGGTCAATAGTGCCACCTGTTTTGTAACTTAGAGAACAACTTTTTTTATGTCGAGATAACGAGAAAATTAAGTCATTATAACGAAAAAACAACTCTCGTTATGTAGATATAACGAGAAAATAAGTCGTTATAAAGAGAAAACAACTCTAGTTATGTCGATATAACGAGAAAATAAGTCGTTATAACGAGAAAACAAGAAGGAGAAAAAAAATAATGCATGGCCGCTTAGAACTTCCGTAGATCTCCGGGTCTGGTGGTAGCACTTTTAGTTTAGCTTAGCATTGATCATTGAATCTGATTAGACCGTTAAGCATCTCACTCAAAAATGATAAAAGAGTATCTATATTTTTCCTTTTTAAACTTGACTCTTCTGTAGTTACAACGTGTACTAAGCATACTCTCATTCCGGCGCAATGATATTACACAGCGCCTGAAAATAGGCTTATTGGAAGTTACCTAGCTGGGGACTATTTTCAGGCGCTGTGTAATATCATTGCACCTGCTGCACCCATGGTATGGCAGCAAAGTTCCTTGATTACTACACAGGAATGAGAGTAGTGGAGTGATCCTTTAATGTTAAGTACGCGTCTATACAGAAAGTACGACAGCCTCTCTACCTTTATGTTCCATTCTCGTTCAACTGTCCCATACAATGTGACCCTGGACCACAAAACCATCATAAATAGCACGGGCATATTTGTAGCAATAGCCAAAAAAACATTTTATGTTTCAAAATTATTATTTTTAAATGAGTAAAAAGTATTTTCTTTTATTCCAAAAATCATTAGGACATTAAGTAAAGATCATGTTCCATGAATATATTTTGTACATTTCCTACCGTAAATATATAAAAAAGTAGTATCATTAGTAATATTTGCATTGCTAAGAACTTCATTTGGAAACCTTTAAAGGCGATTTTCTCAGTATTTAAATTTTTTTTTGCACCCTCAAGATTCCAAATTTTCAATAGTTGTATCTAAATATTGTCCTATCATAACAAACCATTCATCAATGGAAAGCTTAGTTATTCAGCTTGTCAGATGATGTATAAATCTCAATTAAAAAAAATTTACCCTTATGACTGGTTTTGTTGTCCAGGGTCACAAATTAGATGCAAATAAAAAAATAATGTCCCCTTAGACATTTCTTTTACTAAAAAAACCAACTTTTGCAACCAAATGTCACACACCAGTCACTAGAGTAATTTAGACTGTCTGCTTATGTCCTGCTACCACTTATAAGTATGTCACATTTCCCCCTTCTAACGGTCTAGTACTCTATGATAGTTATATTTGACATGTTTTGCATTTACTCAGATAGTCTACAGAATGTCTCAAAGGACCATCAAAGTAAGTGTAAACAAAAAAACTATTATATTCTATTTTACATATTACATATAACTAATATTTTACAAAACTAAGTAAGGGCAAAAAAAAGTGTTTTCTGAACAAACATGAAAACTGTTAACTCTGTATTAACATATCTGCATCATAAACCTCATAAAACCACCAGTAACCACATAAAACAGAGAGATGTCCCATGTGCCCGGTCTATAAGAAGTGATGTTATTACAGTATGTGCTGAGCTAAATTGCTAATCTGGCTATCCACACACACACACTTGTCTTACCGCTTAGCCCAGCACTGAGTCTGTCCATCAGACGTACAGCATCTGCTACGAACTTCTGAATTTCTTCTCATACAAGACAGCACAGCTGCATAAATCATTCTTTAAAAAATTACTACTAGAGGGCGACCTTGACACTTGAGTCAGGGGGTGCAAGAAAAAGAATATATTATATATATGTATATTAAAGAAATAAATAAAAGCAAAATATATATTTTTTTCTGATGTAAGCATCAAACCAATGCCCTACCGTATTGCAACGCATAAAAGCACTCAATCCAACACAGTCAAGAAAAACTTACAGAGGTTGCCACCGTTTAGGACACTGTGGACTAGCTTTGGCTCTTCCTGATGACTTGAATGGTGATGCTTTCCGTTTCCGACAGTTGATGGCCTTTCATTTTTAACCAGAAATTTGCATGCTGCTTTTCTGATGTTCACTGAAGTTTTCCGTGTCTTTTTCCCTTGTCACTTGAAATGTTTCCGTTTTGAGTCGTTGTTACCAAAGGCGAGACACGTGATGAAAAAATAAACGATCAGTTGTGGGAATTTATTCTGTCATAAATCGCATACCATTCATTGATGGACTTTCTACCGTTCGTTACTGGAAATTAAATTAAATTACGGGTTGATATGTCCCGATCTCAATAAAGTTTACACATGCTTTTGGTCCGTGATTTAGATCTTGCTCGGGACGCGTGCTGTCTGTGGAGGTTTGGCCAGGACCGGTTTCAGAATTAAATCAACATATTTTATGTTCCGTCCATTGCCAATCACTGCTATCCGAGAGTGAATCCCGCATAAATATGCGGATGTCATTCCTGAAACTTTGCAGGGTGTAGCCTGTGTGTCCGAAAAATGAAAGTTTCATACACATTCTGAATGGATTATACCCTAGAAAGTGCGCAAAGCGCACGCTCCCTTTTATCACTAAAAAGCGTCACTCATCTTCGTTCATCGTGATCTTACAAAGTTCCGTTATAATCAATGAAGCTCTCTAAACTGCACAATGAATCTCTTATTTACATTGTGTCTGCACTTCGTCATGAGATGATTCATGAGTGTGCAAAACTGCACATAAAAACTGCGGCGCTTTCAGCAGTGAGTGAATACTGACAAAACGTTTCTGATTGGCCATTGCGTTCAAGAAATCAACAGATATCTGTGATTGGTTACATTGCTCAACGCTGCAAAAACATGTTGAGGGTATTTAGTGCTTGGCTAAGCACTCCAATTGCAGCAGGCCGACATCAGGGATTCCATGACTAACAATATGGAGGGGCAGTTGCCCCCCCCCCCCCCCCAATGTCGCCCATGATAGTAGCCATAATTTCCATCAAAACACCATAACCCCAAAAGTTATTGTCACTAATTTAAAACTGCAGCACACATTTAACATTTACATTTATTCATTTAGCAGACGCTTTTATCCAAAGCGACTTACAATTGGGAGTACAGTAAATAAAGTACAGTAAATAAAGGATCGAGGTCCACTCAAATAACAATGAGCATTTTGCATGCAAAATGATGCCTGTACTGTGATTAAAATTCAAGTATACTTGCTGACGTTTTAGCTAAGGAAGAAACACACTAACGTGTTATGTGAGGAGATGAATTTCATAGAAACCCCTCAAGTGCAAGCATGGACTCACCTGCATGTTTGTGGTGAGGATGACCTCTTTGACCCTGCGGACAACTGCCCTGCTGCAAAAAGAGAGCGGCCCCCTTGACCATCAAGAAGCTCTCGCTTAAACTGTAAAAGAGAGAGCGAAAGAAAGGGTAGAGAGGAGGAAATGCGAGAAACGTGGGCAAAAAAAAAAACACGCTCGCATGACATATCATACAATCTAATACGACAAAACCCACAGAGACCTGAGAGTTTGTAGATTTGGATTTTACGAAAGTACAACGTGGGTTTTTCTTATATCGCATATCATGTGACACTGAAGACTGGGGAAATGGCTACTGAAAATTCAGCTTTACCATCATAGAAATAAAAGACATTTTAAAATATATTAAAATAAAAAAAAAGCTATTTATATTGTAATGATATTAGACAATATTATTATTTTACAGTATTTTTGATCAAATAAATGCAGCCTTGGTGAGCATAAGATAATTCTTTCCAAAACATTCGAAATCTCTAATCTGTAGTAAACGTATGATGAAAATCACTATAAAAATAAAGTTGACAAGACATCAAAATCTGTTATTATTCAGTCACAATAAAATAAGAATGATAGGGTTTCTGATAAATATACAGTATATGGATACGTGTCCATTCTATCAATTTAAAATATAAAACATTTTGTGAATGAACAATTACTGCATATCTTTAAATCTCTGGGGTTGAATTTTGCAAGTTATACAACCCATCTCACCATCACTCACCTGTATACTCGTGACAGGTGCTTTAGGTCTGTGATTTCAGGTGTGGCAGTAATTAGCCTCACATGCAGTTAAACACACTTATAGAAATGTGAACCACCTGAGGCTCACTATTATTTTAATGCACTGTGGCACAAGTAAATCTTAATGGAAACTCAGTGCTGGGAAAAGACCTGGTAAGGTGAGAAATGCTCTCAATATCTTGCAGAGATTACTGAGCTGTCAAGAAAACACTCTTGTCTATTATCATACTGCCATAACAGGGCAAGGGATGGTTCACATTAATTAGACTGAACACGGTGGAGTAGTACATGACTTTGGTTGATAGTTTAATGAACTTGTGTGTGTGTTTATGTATACATGGCCTCTCCCTGCCCTTGGATTTGGTCTGTATACAGACTGTATACTTAAAAACAATAATAAAACAAAAAGAGAGAAAGAGAAATTGAGAGAGTGACAAAGAGAGAGAACAATGAATTTTGTGATATTTTAGTTCAAAATGAAATATTCCTAGTTGAAATAGTTGTACTTGTACCTACTAACATTTATTTGATTATACAGTAAAAACAGTAATTTGTGTAATATTATTACAATTTAAAATAACCGTTTTCAATTTTAATATATTTTAAAATGTAATTTATATCTGTGATGCAAAACTGAATTTTCAGCAGCCATTACTCTAAACAGTAATACTTTTGTGGAAACCATGAAAAAAAACAAGGATTTTTTAAATGTATTTTTTAATGCATTTAATTTTATTTATGATTTTTTTAATTAATACAATTTATTTGAAATAGAAATCTTTTGTAACATTATTAATTAGTATAAATTTATTTCAATTAATTTCTCAAAACAAAACAAACATAAAACTGATCCTAAACTTTTTATTGGTATATATATTGTCAATAATATACTGTATAATATTTTTTTACATACATGTTTCATATAAACACTGTATGCAAGTAATTCCTGTATCCATAACGGCAGAGAACATCAGTAAATATTGAGACTTTTTATTACACTTTACTCCTAATTTTTGTCATAACTGAGTTCTAATGGTCATAACAGTGACTGACAAGTACAAAACCTACAAAGCCCACATGCATGTCATATATATGTCAATGACTTGTCAGACAAAATAGCTGTTGACTGTGGCTCCATTCATGCAGCACACATCAAGTCAACACGCTCTCTAAATCACTCTCACTCTCCTGAATATTTAAAGCAGTCACATCAGTTAAAGAATGAAGTTGTCACTCTCTTTTATAAGAGAAATGTTTATCAACAGAACTGTGATTAGGACTGTTCTGCTTGTGTGAATACAGCCTAATTATGCAATATGTTTAACACTGGGCAGACAGACAGATAGATAGATAGATAGGCATGTTGAGACAATGCTTTTATTCTGAGATTCGTTATATAGTCAAATAGTTAGACAACCCAATGACTAGTCAATTTTGAAAATATGTAGTTCTGCCCATCCCTACACTATTCCACAAACTCAATTAATTTAAATTAAATGGTTTGTGATAAAAAAAAAAAAAAGTCAAACTTGATGCAAGTAATGTAACTTCTCAAACACACAGATGCAATGAAAAGAAATAGAACGCGTTAACTGGAAAGGGAGATAATAGAAGCATACAATCAAAAAGATCATGGGTTGGCTATTTAGGAGTGGCTACTCAAAACCATCATGGTCTAGGCAAATATTTCAGGGTAACATTGTTTTCTCAGCCTGCAGTGGCTGTGCCCCTTTGCTGACTCATCCCTCTCATTTTCCTGACTGGACTTCCAGTGTCTCAGCATTCAGAGGAAGAGCCATTACATGATAAGCAACCGGCAACAAAACTCGCATTGTACCCCAACCCCCCACCCCACCCTTCTCTTTATTTCTCTCCTACTTCCTCCTCCTCCCTTTCTCTTATTCCCCTCTTCAACTTTCTCACCCTCCCACCAAAGGCCTCAAGGGTGTCAGCAGATCACAGAGGCTTTTGTTTCCATCCTCCTCTCTTTTGTTTCTGCTGCGTTCTCTCTCTGTCCGCCCCTCTAAGCGATTTATGTGAAGGCTGGAAGCAGCTCAGCACCATTGGGCTGATGGATTGAGTCATGACTGAGAGACAGACAGCTGAAAATGACGATACACAAGCCCTGAGCGGAGTACACTCATCTCCAAGGGTGTAATTATGATGCGAGTAAGAGTTTTGAGAAGAAACCGCTCTAAAACGTCTCTGTCCACGTTTCACTTGTATGCTTAGAGTCGGACACAGATGGATACATGGCACCTGGTGTAGGATGAACAGTCCTTTGGTAGAAAATCTGGAATCAAAACTGCACCACAAATATAAAGTTGTCAACTTTCTTTCCTGATGAATATAACAAAAAAGTATACACTGTAAAAAAGTAAATATTTTTTAAAAAGTGTGCAGTAAAAACCTGTTAATTGGTTAACTGTAAAAGTTACAAAATTGAACATGGTTTAACATTGCATTATATGTAATTTTACAGTAAAATAATGTCAATTTTTTTTATTGGATTTTAGAAGTAAAAACTACAACCATAGAAAAAGAATTCCTTGCATGATACAAATTTCGTCATCAGTAACGTACATTAGGTTTTTTTATGTATAGCTTAATTTCAATCACAAATAATCTTGCAGTTAAGTATATTCAAATTGTTTAAATCAAATAAAAAATCAATTAAAAGAGATCAAGGAATGTATTCCATTGTTTCTATCAATTTTCATTTATATGCAATGAAGTAATTAAACAGCAACATGTGAAAGATAATGCCAATGAATCATTGAATCAGAATTTTTAACTGATTCAAAAAGACAGTTTGAACTGATTCATGAAATTAGTTGAACTTACCAACTCTAATACTGTTTTTGCTACTGGAATTTAATTTAACTTTACGTTTTAACGCTCACATACTCATGAGTCACAAGATAACAACGATATACAGATTAACATACCTACAATGACATGCCTAACTGATATACCAATAATGACAATGGCCAGATACAAATGCATTAAAACAGTTGCAATTCTTATTGTTTTGCTTAAAGGGGTCATATGATGCTTTTTTAAAGATCATTATTTTGTGTATTTGGTGTAACAGAATATGTTGACATGCTTTAATGTTCAAATACTGTACATTATTGTAGGTCCTCTAGGCCCCGCCTCTCTCAAACGCTTAGTTGTTCTACAAAGTCCCTCCTTCCGTCAAGCGCAGTCTGCTCTGATTGGTCAGCTGACCCTGTGCATTGTGATTGGCCGAACTCTGCAAGCACTCGTCGGAAATGTAACCATAATCGCGAGCTTCATCTTTCAAAATAATGTAGACAGTACATGATGTCATTAGTTTTACCATCAGTTCAAGCCCGAAAGGGGAACAGACACAGTAATGATGCAGTACACAAGCCGCGGTTAAGACAGCTGACTCTACTGTGATGTGACGCTGTCTCCCTCTCTCTCACTCACTCACCACCACTCACCCCGCACACCACACACTCACAACACTCACACACACTCCCACACTCACACACTCCCACACTCACCACACTCAAACACTCACACACTCACACACTCACACCTCACACACACACACACACACACGATGCGCAAAACTCGGCACTTGAACATCAATAGCAACTACTAAACAACACAAAACAGTAGCTTGATTCAGAAGCGCCAGATTTGTTATAGCAAAGTCAGAATTCCTCCTCTCCCTAGGTTCACGAAACGGTTGTCCTAAAATGCATTGCTGTTCTGTAGTAATAATCTTAAAGATTCCTAAATGCATCTACTTTCGGAAGGCCAAATAAAGTGCGTTTGCTTTCGCCTAGAAACACACAGCGTCTCCCTGACATGCTGCTTCAACACTAACTGCGGTTACTGAAACCACGCCTTCTTTCTTTGCGTGAACATTTGGGTGCATTATGCAAATATTTCCACATAGTGAGGTAGATATGTGGGGGCGTGTTAGAATGAGCCGTTTTAGGGGGGCGTGGCAGAGTCTTAACTTTGATAAAGAATATCTCTTTGGTTTTGAGACTTTAGTCTTTGCAACTTCAGGGATCTTATCTATGCACAATCAGCTTGTAACACTCCAAAGAGAAAGGAAAACTTGAAATCGCATCATATGACCCCTTTAATTTTATATTGCCAGCAAATCATCAAACATATCTGCCCACCCAAGTAGAGGGCCAACTCCTGAACAACTCTCGCTCACTTTCTCCCAAACACATTTACACACATCTCAACAACCCCTCCATAAATGCATAAGCCAAAAATATCTTCCATATCACAGCAAAGTACAGTATCAAACACAAAAACACATGCAGGCCTAACAAGCCCACATGTTAGTAAATTCATGTGAAGGTCATGACTGATTTGGCACTGCATTGTCGTCTGATATATTTGTAAAATGGTCATATGCAGGAATAAATTGGTACATTGGCTCTTATGTAAATGCACACAGTTTGTGCAAATACAAACTGCAAAATCCGACAACCGCATGCCTTTCATTCAGATTGAATTGAATTGAATTTCATGCAAACAACATCACTACCTCTCAGGTATCACTGGCAATCGCTCTTACATAAGAGCAACAAAACTCGTTGAGATGCGGCAAGACAAGATTTTACAGGTCAATGCAAATCTATATGTGACCAACATAAAGAACAAACATGCAGGTAAGATCAAAACGGAGGCCTCAGACAAATATGAAGTATGAATGAATGCTGCCAGCTGCTCTAACTGGGTCACATATCACCTGTAGTCCAGTTTGATGTTTCTACTGCTGTACTACAGTTATTACTCAAGAAACTGTCCAAAAGATATCAGTAAAATATATCTATATATATATATATATATATAATGATATATTTTAACTTACTACATACACTACCATTCAAGGGTTTGGTGACAGTAAGATTTTTTTTTTTCCCTTTTGCAACTTTTTTTTTTAAGATTTCTTGAGCATCAAATCAGCATATAAAATGATTTCTGAAGAATCGTGTGACAATGAAGACTGGAGTAATGAATGCTGAAAATTCAGCCTTGCCATCACAGTAATGAATTCTATTTTAAAATATATTAAAATAGAAAACAGCCATTTTAATTGTAGTATTATTTCACAATATTATTGTTTTTACTGAATTTTTGATCAAATAAATGAACCTTAGTGAGCACGGGAGACATCTTTCAAAAACATTAAGAATTCTACCACTCCGAAACTGTATATCATAACCATAAAGATTTGTTTGAAAAGTTAAAATGGAAATTAACAACTTTCAGATGATTAATTAACATTTAACAATGTCTTAGCATTTTTTTTCTTTTTACTTTAATAACAGCAGAACTCAAGCTCAAGCACATCAAAATCCTAAAACATTGTTAATTTCCAGTTTTAAAAATCTGAATCCCTGATTTCCAGACTTCTGGATCTTACTGTACAAGCAAAGCATCACAGTCAATCAAAGCCGTAAACGGCACTGCAATCCTGCATCAGCGCCAATTTCACTTAAGTCTCCTGAACCACTTCAATAATTCACTCACATGTGGTAGATCTGCCTCTGTGTGACGAATGCATTATCCACAAAGTAT
Organism: Sinocyclocheilus anophthalmus; assembly: GCA_018155175.1. Lineage (NCBI taxonomy): Eukaryota > Metazoa > Chordata > Actinopteri > Cypriniformes > Cyprinidae > Sinocyclocheilus > Sinocyclocheilus anophthalmus. The sequence continues at coordinate 104,826 of JADLZN010007382.1, read as the reverse complement.
GGTAGTATCTTCAGCACAACTTCCTGACAGGAGTCCACAACCAGATGCATCCTGCTGCTGGCTGCAGGGAAAATCTCCCTCGCCCTGGTCCGCAGCAGCACACTTCGGTCAGATCTCCAGTTGCTTACGACAGAGGGAGAAAAACAGCACGCAGAGGAGAGAAGGAGCACGTCTGCAGCCCCTACCTCAGTATGACGCTGTCTGAGAGTGTGTGAGCAAGTTCCTACTGACACACTCCCTCCCTCTCTCTCTCTCTATGTGTGTGTGTCAGTAAATAGAGAGAGGAGGAAAAACCTGTTCCCTTCTCTTTGCAGTTACACAGGAAGGGATGAAGCACTCTGTGTGTGTGCGCATTAGAGATCTCTCCACTGAAATTAGAGCACTCCAAACAGCTCTGACACGGCAAGAAGCCCAGCAGGCCACAGAGATCCTGGTGTGTCTCTTGGAGAAATAAAACAGCTTAATTCCAGCAAATCTGACAGAAATGATAAAGTGAAATGGATGGAAAAAGCAGAAAAGATCCCAGCAGAAAATATAGAAGATTGTTCTTTTTCCTGAAGACAATCAGTTGGACAAAAAAATAAAATAAATAATAACTGCAACAAATGTGTTGACCTTCTTAGCCAGGACTCCACCAATGCTCGCCACACCCTAAAATGATCTGTCCCAAAATCCTCTGGGTGCCATCCTTACATGGGCTAAGCATGGGCAACATTGTCTGCTGCTGTCGGACAAAGCAGGGGAGACTCTTTAAAATCTCATTAGGAGCAGAGACGGGGGATGAGTGTCCTAAGTAGACTGCAGTAAGTGCAGAGACTGGCCGACTGTCTGTACTCCACTATCTGCCAGTCAACACTGCGGCTTGACTGAGAAGGACAGAGTATTGGGTCTCTCACACACACACACAAATGAAGAAGCTGTACTCAGATGAAGAGGGTTGACTCTGTCTAAAAGCCCATAAAACAGGACAAAGAGTAAACTGAGACACCAAGGAACAGAAATAGCCGGGGGGGAATCTACAAAAAAGGGGGGAGGGGGAGTTATTTAAGAAGAAAGGAAGGATGAACAGAAAGGAAGATGACGAGAACTGTCTAAAATAACTAAAAGAAGCCGAGTGAATGGGACTTACTAAAGGGCATTTGGAATTTTTATATATTCGCAAATAAACAAAACGCTGCCAGGTTACACTCTTTAAAGGAATGTTCTGGGTTCAATACAAGCGATATGCTGTCAATTACCACCAAAAATAACATTGACTCATCCCTCAGTTTATCAAAATGAAACCATATGTACAGTAATGAAAAACAAAACGTGTACAGTAATGATTTTGTAATAGAAGCCTATGGGCAAGGAATTACGAAGGGTTTCCTTCATAAATGAGGGCAGAATATTTTTTGCCACAAACTTATACATTGTAGAAAATAATTTACTTAAGTATTAATCAAAATATCCTTATATACAGGTTTAGGACTGGTGACTTATTTTCAAAGAATATATCTTAGAATTAAGTTAATTTTCATACATTTTCTAGATTGTTCGAAGCATAAATCAAACAAAAATGGTTGAGGTTTGTTTAATACAAGACGCCAATGGGGTGATAAACATAACTTACTGTATTTTTACCTACTGTATACTTGCTGTAAAACAACTTACTGCATTTTCAAAAATACTGTATTTTTGATCAATCATGCCGCTTGGTAGCCTATAACTTCTTTTAAAAACATTACAAAATCTTACAGAACCCAAACTTTTAAATAGTGGTTTAAATGGCTTGTTTTTTAAGTAAATTTAAATCATGTTCTGAAAATTTATCAACTTAGGTTGTTAGATGAAAAATTTGTATATAAGGTAACACAACAAAAAGAACAGGAGAGACTACACAGTTCACAGAAATGGCATAACTCCTATTTGTCTGCACGTACATAGGTGTACATGTGAGATTACCACAAGAATCCTTCCCCTGTGAATATTTCACCGATTAATCTATCTGCGTTTATTCAATGTTCAAATTGAGGAAAAGGTTGTCTTGCATTGAGCCTGGATTATTTATTGGTTAGTTCACAAGATTGGGTTGGGAAAGTTTTTCCGAATTGCTTCTTTTTTTTTCTTCCCTCAAATTAAGTGCATTTCCTGTAAGGTTTATTAAACGGTAGTTCTGTTGAGCTAAAATATCCTCTTCAACCTGACAAAATGCCCTAATAGATAACAACAGATGGCCATGTGGTACTCGACCACACAATCTTCTGTCTTGTGCATATGTGCTACTGTAATATATATGACAGGTGTGCGTGTGAGCCTTTAAATATATGCATGATGTATATCCTAGAGCGATTAGCCTTACTTGCTCATGCTTTGACACGCTAAGTCATGAAGCACATGAATACACTTACAGAGCTTCCCATGTGACTCAGCATAACCATGGCAACGCTATCAGGCAAACTTCAGAACACCTGACAGGTGTCCTGATTCAGGACGCCTGCATGTGGAGCTTTAAGCAGATCAGGCGTGCATGTGTGTGTGTGTGTGTGTGTGTGTGTGTACCGTAAGGTGTGTGTTCACTGGATTATTCCAGTGTGCTGAGACTGCACTGGTACACAAAAGTGCCACGGTCGCTTTTCTGTACACACAGGCACAAAAAGATTAAAAGCTTCTTTTCTGGGAGCAGATGTTACATAACATTTCCATTGTCGAGTAACGAAGGAAAGACGAGGGACAAAAAGAGGGAGGGGGCAAATAGCACACCAATCTTTTCTCAGGTGTCAAGGCGAGAATGATTAATTGCATATGACATCAGTGTTCACCAATCTATTGGCCACATGCCTGTATTTACACCGCCTTCTTATTAATCATATGAATTGCCACATTCACTGGCCTGAGTCTGAATGTTGTTGAAAAAACCCTCAAGAATGCACATTCACGCAATGTGACGCACATTCAAGCAATTTGTGCACTTGCAGTAAAACAACTGATTCTAAGAAAAGAGCAATGTTATTGTTATTCTTAAAGAATAGTTCACCCAAAAAATGAAATTTGCTGAAAATTGACTCTCCCTCAGGCCATTCAAGACGTACAGTAAATGAGTTTGTTACTTCATCTGAATTCTGGTGAAATTTAGCATTACATTTACTGCAGAGGATCCACTGAATGCAAACATGTGATGTAATGTTACAATTCTCCATATTTGTTCAGATGAAGAAACAAATGGATCAACATCTTGGATGGCCTGAGGGTGAGTACATTTTCTTGTTTTCTAGTAATTGTTTTGTAGCGAACAAACTAAAAATAAAAAGGTCATGCTATTGAATTTAATTGCCATATAAAATAGGCCTATTGCTTGCTCATGCAGGTAGGTCACTTTCTATCCAGGCTGACAGTTCACATTTGTAATTGGTTGCAGTCTTTTCCCCCAGTTTAATATATTAAGCAGAACATCTTCTATTCAGCGTTATTTAATTTCTGTGCATATGATCATTTTAATTTTGTTCAATTATACTGAAGTAAATGGAAATACCATGTTTTGGCATCACGTACATCTTGCTGAAAAAAATAAACACTTAAAGGTGCTGTATGTAAGTTTTTTTACTCTACTAAAGCATAAAAATACCATAATATGTTTGCAGATATTTAACAAACATGCTCAGTGTCAATCCTACATACAGCACCTTTAAAAACCCTGAGCTGGTTTGCTGGTCTTAGCTGGCTTAACATTTCGACCAACTAAAAAGTGTCCAAAACTGCTCTGAAATCAGCCAACAGCCGTACCAGGCTGGAAGACCAGTTAAGCACAGCAAACCAGCTTAGGTTGGTTTTAGGTGTTTTGATCAGAAGGGTTGGAAGCAAGATAGAAACGTTATCATTGGCTGAAAGTGCACTTTAATACCCAAAGACATTTCTGGATGAAATACCCCATCCATCAAAATTAATGTTCAAATTTAGAGCATCAAGATCAACTGTAGATCATGTTGTTGTTATTTTTCACCAGAAAAATAATGCAACATTTGAACTAGTATGGGTCCTAATGGATCATTGACATTGACACACACACACACACCCCGATGCAACTACACCCAAACATAAACACTGATTGCTGTGCTTGGCTGCTCCTGTCTCGGAGTCTGTTTGGTGAAATCACCAGCTGGCTCAATGCTGTGCCACCTGGTTGATTTCACAGGAAAAGTCTTTGACCGGTTCAGCAGGCATTCCTGAGTACATCTTGCAAAGGGTAAGATTAGGGTTACAGCTATTAGAGGGGTCCTGTCTGTGATAAGAGTAAAAAAATTTTGGGGGGGGGCTCCTCTATTCAGCCTATTCATCCAGATACCCCAAAAGGCATTCTTATCCAGCTACGCCTGTTTCAAAATGCTTAAAATGATAGATCACAGCAGGGCTGGGAAAAAGAAATCAAATTGCAATTTTTCTGAAAAAAGAAAGAAAAAAAAGGTTTGCTTCTTTGCAAGACTGCGTAATTTGGCCAAACATTTTGTGACTTTATACCAATGACGACTATAAAATATTAAATAACAAATGTATCATACGACTTTATATCAATAATATGACTATAAAATATTAAAATAACCAATATTTCACTGTAAAATATAAATATAAATTAAAAATAATAATAGTTTTATTTTTACAGTACAACTGTAAAATTACTACTAATATTTACACATATACATTTAGAATTTCAACAGATACTACAAATAAAAAAAAAATTTGGTAATACTTTAGTTTAATACCAATTCTCACTTTTAACTAGTTGCGCATTAGCATGCATATTACTAATGTATTGGCTTTTTAGTAGTAGTAATAAAGCAAATATTAATGCCTTATTCTAAATGACCATATTTTAGATCCCTTAATCCGACCCCATGCCTAAACTTAACTTAACTTCCTTACCTATTAATAGCCAGCAAATTTTGAGTTTATTGGGGCGAAAGTCATAGTTAATAGTGAGAATTGGTCCCCAAACTAATGCGTGACCAAATATTTAATATTGGACAGCAATTGGTACCGATGTATTGTGCATCGTTAACAGTAATAATTTTCTCATGTACAAACTGGGCTAAGTTAAATATATCTGGGTCACCATATAACCATAAAAACTGCAGTAAATACAAACAAAATGTATTCTCATTTGCATGAACATGCTATATATTTGCATTATAAATATTCAAAGCAATGGCATTCATCCCTTTCCACAGAGTTCACACTAAACCACAAACTGCAAGTACAACATTGCAGATTCTGTCACAACACCTATTTCCACAAGAGTTCAGGAAAATACAAGATAAGTCAGCCTTAGGTAAGATGAAAGGAATTTGTCAGGTTCAAACCGTCTTCGTACTAGCAATGGGTGTTACTTCAGGAATCAATGAGCTCAGGCAGAAGGACAGGTGTGCATAAACAAATGACATCAAATACTGTTTGGGTGTCACGTTCTGATAATTGCACAACAATAAACAGAACAAGCTGGAATGCTCAGTTAACATATAACAACTAGCAGTTTGGATCTTTAGAACAGTAGCTAGCTCAGAATCTTGACTGACCTACCACAAAACTACTAGTGTTTCGGATCCCTCTCAGTTTCATCCTAAATTTAAGTTTCATTGTCTAAAATGGCTGTTTGTGTGGAAGAAGTGTTCTGTTTTGCTGATGCTGCTGTTCTTACATTGTTTTATTTCGCTCCATGCATATCTGTTGCACTAGTGACTTTATCTTAACCTTGTTTTTCCTCATTAAAAGAGGATTTGTTTCACATGAGCCTTTAGGACATCCTGTTCCCAACACACACAACTTTTCTGTCTGTTTTCTGCACTCTGTATAGTTCCATGAATGCATAGATTTTTAGAATAAAGGTTGAACATTAATTAAATTGGAATTTCTATTCTGACTTTAGAAGATATAGTGGCCTCAAGAAGTATTTAGACTAGTTCAATAGTTCAATAATGAAAATCTGCTGATAATTTACTGACTCTTGTGCATCCAAGATGTAGAGGAGTTTGTTTCTTCTACGGAACAGATTTAGAAAACTTTACATCGCTTGCTCACCAACAGATCCTCTGCAGTGAATGGGTGCCATCAGAATAAGAGTCCAAACAGCTGATAAAAACATCACAATAACCCACAAGTATTCCAAACAACTCCAGTCCATCAGTTAATGACTTGTGAGGTGAAAAGTTGCATGTTTGTAAAAAACAAATCCACCATTAAGGCGTTTTAACTTTAAACTGCAAGTGATGATAAAACAAATGATGCTAGAGCTTTTCTCAGAACAAACTTTTCTTAGTCACTTTTGCAATTACTTTTAATCAAGTGATCTCAAAGTGATTTTGCAATGACTTCCATTTAAGTGTAGCTTATGTGCCCACTACTTTTTGGGTTCACTGTATGTTCGCTGTATGTTTGGTTAAGCTGTTAAATGCGGAGGGACTAAAGTCTTATCTATGCAATCGCTAACACTGGAATCTCAACAGAGTCCTTTTCTCATATCCTGTTTTTACAGAAACACTAAGCACTGCCTTCTGAACCAATCACAGGGCAAACACAGCGAGAAAGAGACCGAGATGGACAGAAAGTACTAAAAGCACTTAAAATGCACTGAGGGAACAACTGCTCTTTCGCTTATCAGATGACCTTATGTAGGTCACACACACCACATGTGCTTACATCCAGCAGAAAACAGACAGATGGCATTAGGGCAGGGGTGTCCAAACTCAGTCCTGGAGGGCCGGTGTCCTGCACAGTTTAGCTCCAACTTGTCTCACACACCTGCCTGGAAGTTTCTAGTATGCATAGTAAGACCTTGATTAGCTGGTTCAGGTGTGTTTAATTGGGGTTAGAGCTAAACTTTTTGCCGAACAGTGGCCCTCCAGGAACAGGATTATACACCCCTGCATTCAGGGGTTCATTCAGGAGTTCCTCCGCTCCCTTTTCTAAGTTTCATCAAAATAAAAAAACAATACATTTCCTTTTACTCTTCAACAAAGCATTCATTATCTCTGTGTTCACACGTTCTGGGGATTAGTTTGTTTGAATGTGCTTATTACAAGCCATTCATTTACAGATACTTTACTAAAAGAACAAAACAAGTCCTTATGGTACTTTTACTGTTATTTAGACAAAAAATTTAAATGTGGGACATAAATTGCTACTGATTCAACTTGTGTTGAGTTTACAGTCAACACAAGCGTTATTTCCCGAGCAATGTGACCTTTGAGGATGTCATGTGACCTTTAAAATGGCAAATCTTCCACTGTACACTGTCTTTTAGCTCCTCAATCTGTACTGTACATATGAATTCCAACTGTCTTCACGAGTTGTTATTTGACCTTGTTTGGCCAATACCTTGATGGCAGCACTGAAATACAGAGCAAGAGTTTCACAAAGTACTGCACATCAGTGAACAACTTGTCTCTTAAGAACTTTTCTTCCATCCTCGTGGTGACCTAGATTCAAAGTTTGAAAGGACTGGGACATTAGTCCAATCCCAGCAGACACAAGCTCTAGTTTAATATGTCCTCTAAAAGATATGCTGAATGAAAAAAATGCTGAACCCAAAAACAGTCTGGACTGACAAGATGTCCTCTCTACTTCAAAAGCCTTTGGCCTTTACAAAACACTAAGGCTGTGACTGTAAAATTATACACAGTATAAAGATGTTGCATTGATACTTGCTTCAACATTTTTAAATTTGTGCAATAATTTATGTAGTTTTCTATAGATCAATTAAAGCTGAAGTGTGTAATTTCTCCACCGCTAGCGTCTCTAAACAACATAGAAAAAGTGATTTTCCAAACACTCTGTCATGGGTCAAAAAACAGATCGTTCCACATCCCAAAAATATTTTAACATCTGAAAACACTTAAACAACATGAAAAAGCAAGTCAAATACGCTCAAAATCTGAGACCAACATCAGAGCCCTTAAATCTAAATGAACTGAATGAGAAATAGAGAAACTGCACAATAGTTTCAAATATCTTGTTTGTGTTTGCTGCAGTTTCAATCATGATTTATTTATCATATCCTGACGCATCCCAAAGTATTGAATCGACATGAATCTGATCATAACAGGGCTTCGGACTGCAAGTGAAATGGTTGCAAATACAAATGCAAATCTCAAACGGTGACTTTGATTATGTATAATAAAACTGATTCTATAATTTCACTACTAAAAAAAGAAAACCAGGCTCACTGGACAAACGTGCTTGGGGTGACATTTCTGCAAAATTATATTACATTGCTTTTTACATGTTGCACGACACTTTTAAAGTGAAATGTCCAGTGAGTGGTGCTAAAAGGAAACATACCACCTACACTAAACCTAATCAACAGTGTTAACAAAAGCAAACAGGAGATAAAAACACATTTGTTGAAGCAATCACGCAATTTTAACTTGCTTACAAGTCTTTGAGCTCTTTGTTACAGGTGAACAAATTTACTACATCCGAAAAGCCATGCATGGCTGGTTATGCAATGCAAATGGAAAAAAAGTATTTGTTATTCGATAATCTTTTTCCTGTATTTATAAGTTGTGTGAGAAGAAACTAGTTTTTCCATTTCAGCTAGAAACTGCAGTGAATTGTACGTATTGGTACATTTTTGGAGTTTTGCATAAAGGCTGAAAAACAGTCAGTTTGGCTCCTAAATTTTTCATTTTATAAGCAATGGCACCTGGAGACCTGCAGAAGGTAGTTGGCAATATCCAACTCTACTAAACACCATTTCATCCATCTGTCAGCTACAGTCATTGAATTACAAGGAACCAGATAGTTCTAATAAGACAAATACTCATTAGGAACGATATAGTGTCTGATATAGTGGGGAAAGCCAGCAAGACGTTCGCCTCAAATTAAACCCACTTGATCTCACTTCAGTCGAAGAGGAACTGAAACTGTAATAAAAACCCACTCTGGTGTTAGAGCTGCCGTGAAAGCAGTGATCAGACACCTGGGCTCAGATATGTCTGATTATATGTGTTAGGAACCATCTTGCAAACTACAGTGTGTGATGAAGACTCCTCCCATCATGGAACTGACAGACTCTTCATCATCTGCTTCTGACAGATTGGACCTTGGGAACACACACACACAAACACACACACACACACAAATACAGAAAACTTGTATTTAAAAGCCAGTAGTCACCTCTGATTTAGCCGCCGTTCATCATCACTTCCAAAGTCCTGGGAAAATAAAAAGAAATTGTGAGTGAAACAGAAGTTAGTAATCTAAAACAATAGATCACCAAGACATGTCTACACCGTTTTATTTCATTTTATTGCTTCGCTTCGAGCCTTAAGATAAAGAATAGAGCAGGATGTAGGATTTTCTGATGTAATAAATCTAATTATGTCTTCACGCATCTTCTACCTAAACCAAATTATAAGTTATAAATTCAGCATCTGTTGTGAAAATGTCAGCAGAATTCTGGAATAAATAATGGAGAGGCCAGAATCCCTCAGGCCTCGGAACTTTTCCAAATTCCACAACCTCACCCGACTCAAACCCAGCGCAACGAACAACAATCTGGCCGAAACATTGTTCTTTCCCCTACATGATCACTCTCTCGCTCTCTTTCTCTGCTTAATGTGTAACCTTTAAGCACAATACAAGACCTATGTGTCCCAAATAACAAAAAAGCTTTGATGTATCACTATTCACAGCAGCGTAATATGACAAAGAAGAAATGTTCTCTCAAAGCTGAAAACATGAAGAATGGGGCCTCTTCTTAAGATAAGGTTTCATCATAACAAAGAGTGTTTTTAAAATAGTTCTTTACTGTATGTGAATGTGACGGCCCTGATTATTAGGTTACTGATAGTGGTATATAGCACTGAATGAAGGCCGGGGAGTGTGCCATGGTCAGATGTGACAGATGCCTGAAGGCGACGAAACCGTGTCAGGGGAATTGGCTGTGCCAGGGTTTCTGTCACGTACCAAAAGCTGTCACTTCATGCAGGAGCTGGGCTAATAAAACTTTATAAGCAGGGCAGAATGAGGAGTTGAAACAATGAGGTTTGTGAACAGAAACAGAGGTTTTAAAAGCATGAGGCTTCTCTGTGATTTATAACATACTAAGAGGATGAACAGATTGATAGCACTAGGCGAAAGGTGAAAAATAAGAAGGTAGAAGTCAATACTGCGGCTGAGCATTCAAATATGCACAATCATCCTAAAAAACAGTACGACACAACCAAGACGTTTTTTTTATACATTTTTATACATTTTATAGAGCACAGAAAACTAAAAGACTTTCTTGACTGTCGTCATTGCTTACCTCATTGCACAAGCCAATGATGTGCTGTCGTCAGTTGATGATCATGTGCAATTTTTCTTCATAATTTAATTTTCTATATTATTCAAAAAACTAAAACATTTTTTTTGTAGGTACCTCAATTGGGATACTGAAGAGTTCAATTAAATGTTCATGGTGTATTATTTTGGTTGCATTCGTGAGTTATTAAATATAACGTAACACTTTATTTTAAGGACCAATTCTCACTATTAACTAGTTGCTTACTAGCATGCATATTAGGGCTGTTTATTAGTATCTATAAAACACATAGTGATGCCTTATTCTGCATGACCATATTTTAGATCCCTTAATCCCACCCCCTACTACTTTATTAGCTATTAATAAGCAGCAAATTAGGAGTTTGTTCAGGGAAAACTGTCACATATTCAGTTAACAGTGAATATGTGTTCCCTATTCTAAAGTGTTACCAAATATAACTGCTTGTGTAAAATAAGCACATAATATTGTATTGTAAGTTTTATGTGTCCTATCATGCATGAGCTGTAATGACTCAACTTATTACTTAAACATCGGTTCTATTTGTGACTAAATGATTAAGAATAGTTCTGTGAACTGGATCAACAGATTAGACACAAAGCTATTAAATTCCACGGTTTCAGAAAATTGGTAAAGCAAGAGTCATATGGACCACTACTATAATACTTTTATGTTTTTTTTGTCACAAATGTCCCTTCAGTGTTACAGGGAAGAAAGAAGGTCATACAGATTTGGTACGACATGAGGGCGAGTAAACGGTGACAGCATTTTAATTTTTACGTGAACTAATCATTTAAGAAAGCAAAGAGGGTCGATTATGGTTTCATGTTAAATTGAACCCAAATACCACACAAAGCTTCTGCAGATTTTTACCCTTGGAACCTTAAAACCGCTATTCCTCTTTAACGAGTTTTTGTTTTACATCACTGTCTCTTGTTACCTCTCTACCCATCCTCTCTATCAGTCTATCCATCCCTCCCTTTCAGTCTCTGCATGAGATGACCTCACTGCAGCTGCATGTTCCCCAGTCCTAATGTTTGAGGTTGTGATGTGAATTCTAAATAGTGTGTGTCCTCACTAGCGTAGCACATTATGCAATTATTCTTAAGGCCCGTTCACCAAGAACAATAAAGATAACTATAACGATAGCTACATTAGCATCCACACACCAACGTATGATAACATTCTGTTTATTTTAAGCATGTGCTGCAGTTTTGTCATCTGCCGCTTTAAATACTCAAGCTCTTTATGGACTCTGATCTGACGTCGATGGTTTTATCATTCATCAGCTGCACAAAACCGTTCTGCACATGACTCCAATGTTATCATTCTTCTGTGGCATTACCATTATAGCTGTGATGCGGATTCGGTTTACTTTTAAATTGAGAATGCTTTTTATAACTATATCTTTATTGCTATTGTTAGTTATCGTCCTTTGTGTGAACAGAACTTTATATTTAACCACAATATAGATTTAAACATTAAAGATCTAAACCTAATTGGCTAGGTTTTAATCCAACTAAGACGCAAAAGACAACATTTCCTAAATGTTTCAAGAACATTGATAATCTGACCCTGTTACTGTTACAGAAACACAATTAAAATATGATTTATAACCTGAGCTGTGTGTATATGATAATAGTAGTACTCAAATATGTCAAATTCATTATGTTCACTGTTCTTTGTGCTCTCCCATTCAAATGTGTAAAGCCAGCGCCCCCTACTGGGTATAAATGGATTTCTAAGGCAACTATGATGTCAAAGAAACTATTATGAAGGTGGGGTGCTTTCATGGAGGAAAGACAATTAAAGCCTACAAGAAAATTACTTTTCACTTTTTAAAACCACCACCTGAGAAGCACTAACAATGAAAAGCAATACAGCTCTCCTAGTGAGACTGGCTAAAAGGGTCTCGCTCCTAATGAAAAGGTAAAAACAGGAGGCCTTTCATCACATGAGAGGAGCTTAGCTGTGCCAGGGAACAATGACTTAGATTGAAATTTCTGTTGAGCAGAAATGCAGGATAGCCCATGACTGAAAAGCACCCAACATTTTTGACGGTTCCCCTTTTGAATGAATGGAAACACACAGTCCAACACAATATCATGAGGTACATGCAAACAAACTTCTCCCTGTACTACTACTACATACAATGACAGGAACAACATTTCAATGATAGTTTCAATATAAATAAATAAAAACCAAATGTAGTTGCATACACATCTTGCCATATAAAAGTTCACTCAGTAAGTTTCTGTTTAGCTGGTTCCTATTCATCCTACCAATAACAACTGTTACGTTGTGTCTGTATATAATATAAACTGTGTTTGTTTTATTTAGATGTACTTTCGTGTTTATTTTTTAATGAAATTGTGGGGGAAAAAATGAACAACAGTTTGTAAATAAAGCTTCAAACAGTCTTGAAAATGTTCAAGCGATGCTGTATATTCACGAACAGTAACAATACTATTCAGAACAGGATAGAGATAATGGAAAGAAGAGAACAAAGAAAAAAAAAAACATGGTAATAACATTACAGATATTATTCACAGTAGATAAAAGGTCTCATCACAGCCTAAAAGAAAAAGGTACATTTCTTACTATTAAATGAAAAATAAAAAATTAAATAAAAAACACTTGCTTTCTAATCTTTTTGTATTCTATCGGTTTTCTTTTCATTTATTATACAATTAGCAAAAGCAAAAAAGACCTCTAAAACGACTAGCTGGCTCTTGTCTATCTGTTTTTTCTTTTGAATTATATTGCACATTATTTTTAACATAACAGCTGCCTACGATTGTACTGCATAAGCACTAACTGAGACTTGTTTCTGCACTTGCTATCATTGAGCTGTATTTTGGTGTGTTTGATTGCTTCCATTGTCCTCATTTGTAAGTCGCTTTGGATAAAAGCGTCTGCTAAATGATTAAATGTAAATGTAAGTGACTTTCAAGTTACATTTTAAATAAAAATTCTACAAACACTGGTAATTTTTAAGAAAACTTGTAAAGAATTTGTTAACTTAAAAAAAATAACATTCCTAATACAAAGTACATAATTTGTATTACATTCATGTTTATGCTTTGCACAGCACCTTGCACACTGACGAACTGTCAGTCTGAATGATAACGATGATTGATAGGTTTCAGGCATACGTCGTTTAAATATGTGGGATGGTCACGTGATGTCAACATTGCGGCGATCCTGAAGGGACGAGTCGCTCCATATCAAATAAAACAGTATTTTATGGACGGTTGATATGTCTTAAGTTTTCATTTTCTGTGGGTGTACATAATTGTACATTTGATTTTTCCCAAAAGTGTCATTCATTTATCTATATACCGTTTTAGTAAAACATACTGAGTGCACCTTTAAGGCTTGGCATGTTATTATGAATAATCCTTAGTTAAACCAGTATCTGTACCAAACGAAACAGTGTTTTTGTAGTTTGTTCACTAAAACTAGACATATTCTTTCACAATCGTTAAACCACAAATTGCAGGACAGCCTGGAAACAAGCCATTAGCTCAATAAAGTACAACAGCCCCGTTAAACACTTTCTCCTGGCAACAGTATTCAAAAGCATCACCCCTAAAAGCCTGAACCATAAACACGGTCTACCAGCAGAGATTAAGCACCATCACAAAACACACAGGATAATCAAGTAAAACTTAAGAATTATATCTATGCCATGTATAGCGCATAAAACGCCCAAAGGCGAATCATGTCATCTCACAACAGCAGATAGACGCAGTGACACAGCGTCCAACCCTCCATCAACCCTGATGGCATCCCGCTAGCTAGCTCTACAGTCTGAGCTGTATTAGCATTAGGCCTACGTGACTCATATGGGTCCTGTTGTGTTTTAATGAATCATTACATCATCACATCTCATCTCAGCGTGTTTATTTCCGCTTACCTCCCCCGCGTTGGTGGTGGCGGTGCTGGAAGTGGACGCCGCGCTGGGAGTGGGCGAGCGCTGCAGGGTTACCAGAGCCATGGATGGAAATCTCCCAGCACAACGGCCAGTCTATCTGTCACGAGCTAAACCGACTAGCGGGATTTCCCCTAGCAGCAGCGCCAGATATACGGGGATTGCGCTGCGACTCCACGCGCTCGAAGGGACCGCTGTTAAAAGGCCATGGCTGAGCCGCTGTTCGGGGTTTTTTGTGTTGCTGATTCCGTTTTGACATGAGCTGGATGATATGTTGGCGCTTCTCACTCTCACCCACTGCCGCCTGTGGCTGAAACTCAGACTACTGCTGCTGCTTTCAGCTCATACATCCTATAGTGTTGTTTCTGTTGCGAACGAATCGGTGTAAATCGGTGTTTATGTGAAGGAATTTTTAAGTTAGGTGAACATTATTCATCTTGTCCATATTTTTCGGTCGCCGAGTCCCTCCCTTTCAAAGCGCGTGACCGCTTTTCTGCCTTCAAAGACTGGCTATAGTATGGACAAATAGCATTCGAGTATGGGCTGTGTAGGCGCATATCATTGGTTGAAATTACTGAACAAACACGCCCTTCACTGAACGAGTCAGTGTTTTGAATCTGGAAACGGGCATTTAGTTTGGACTTGTTGAAATAACCTGGGAGTCTACTAGTACTCGTATTGAAAAGTAAGGGGATGGATGTTGATTCAGGCTTTTGTAGTGCCTGACAAGTGCTTGTTTTTATAAACTGTATATATGAAGCCATGCCATGCATTTGACAATAAAAGGGAAATTGTGACAGTGTGTAGCTTTCCAAACTGTGGAAAAAACAAAAAAAAAAATAAAAAAAAACGTCTGGAGTGTTTGTAGAGTCGTTTGTTTTTAAAGACATTGTGCCGACCGCAAAACGAAACCCCTCAGCCGAATAAATTAACGAGAGGTTTTGAAGGGTGATTCAAAAACTTCGGTGAGTCAGCTGTTTCTAATTCATAGGCCGCAAAAAAAAAAAAAAAAAAGGGATACTTCTCGCCACCTACTGGTTTAACGATATGACATGCCGGGCCACTGGACCAATCCGAACGAATGTTTTTTGCTGAACGGCGATTCAAAAGATTTGAGCTACTGAATCAACTGAACTGAATCATAATACCCACTACTGATAAGCGTAAACATCCGGGTGGTTTGGAGGAGAAAAGTAATTTTAGTTGTCAATAAAGGTGTTTGTATGTATGAATATCTGTGCGCCCCCATCTGTATTGTTGTTAATTACCAAATCGAGCTTAAAAATAAAAAAATGTAATATGTATAAAATTATGCATTTGCCTTGTTCTGTGTGTGTGTGTGTGTGTGGTTGTGTTTTAGTGGTTTAGTTTACATAACGATTAAGTAATTAATTATAATATTGACCAAATATAGGTTTCCTAAAGTATGAATCCCAGAGGTGGACAAAAAGTAACTCAACTGCTATGAATTGAGTGAAAGTACAGATACTGCTGATCAAATATTACTCCATACAAGTGAATGAAAGTCGTAAAGACAGATTTTGGGTTAACACTCAGTAGGTAAAGTACCGCAGAATTACTTTTAAGTGATTAAGTCCAAATCAAATTTCCCATTTTTATGTCAAATGCACTTTTATATTATTGTTGTACGTATACTCTGCATGCCCTATGCCTTGGCAACTTACAATATAACACACTGACTCGCTTGTAGTATCTTTTTCGAATAAAGAGCTTTTAGAATGTTAAAAATGTATAGAAACTAAACAAGTGAGTTGAACAAAACAAATTTAACACCCCCACAAAAGAAGCAGCATGGTATGGTAGTGATCTCACACGGCTCTGGCAGTGTATGCACACATCTGCATGCAGACATTCATCCACATTTGAACCGAGTGGGCAGTGAAAATGCTGTAAATACAGACTGATAATAATAAAAAAATCAAACCTGCTTTAAAACCAAGCAACACAACTGTAGCTGTACAACTATACAACAGCAACACTGCTTTAACAAAACAGCAAGATTTAATTTGACATCAAAACAAAAATTTCAAAAATGCTCTCTCTTTGTGCTGCTTCAAGTCAAACACCTATTGTGATTTGTTAGGAGACGCACAACAGTTCTTCTGCGGCTTTATAGGTAATATTTTCATTTACACAGTTTTGCAAAATCAAACAATATTGTGTCTAATATACACCACAATATTAACTTCTTATTACTTAATTGTTGTAAATAAATATCACATTTGCAACTGCGTGTTCAAAAAATGCTGGGAAATCACTTCATGTAGCCCTAGTCACGTTTTAGAGAAGAAAAAAATCACCCACTGACTTTCAAAGCTGCTACATAACAACATTCTACTTTGAAGACCTTGACAGAAATGTAGTGTCATAAGTTTCCAGGAAAAAAAAATACTCAAGTAAAATACAGATACTTGAAAAGTGTACTTAAAGGCACAATATGTCATTTTCACCGCTAGACGGTGCGTATTCAAAACAAACAAATAGAAAAAGGCGTAGTTTGATGATGCCGTGACTGAGTGTGGAATCATGGGAAGGAAGTGGGGGAGTTGTCGTCTTCATCCCCACAGCCGAAGCAATCCGACGGGACTTGGGTAGAAATCATGTTCATGGATGAGATAATGATTTTTTAACGTAGTAGAATGAAGCAGGGTGATGTTGAAAGCCGTCGAAGCGAAACGAGGCTGGTGAACGAGTGCGACTCACGGCTCGAAAGCAGCAGAGCTTTTATTATGCCACAGTCGACCGCTTCCGCTCCTTCCGGTCGTGCATATGTGGGGTAAAGCAGAGTGTTTAGTATCAAGAACATTGGAAGTTTGTTATAATGCTTACTCGTGCGGCGATCACCTGTTCTAATAAAAAGCCACAACCATATTAAGGGCTCATTGGGTATTTTCATGTTTTTCTACAAAAACAAAAACAGAATGCGGGTGATGACGTCATTGGAGGCCACACAATGACACTATGGAACCGGTTCGTTGTACGAGTTAAAATAGCTTATTTCTCTGGATTTAATCATTCTTCGAAACATTTGGTATACTGTAAGTACACAAGTCAACAAAATATATAACACTGTTGTAGTGGTTTTTGGATATTTTAATTAAAAAAAATTTACATATTGTGCCTTTAAATACTATTGCCTATGAATTAATTTATTTTCTCAAGTGTAATATTTAACAGATATCAAGAAAGAGCCACAAGAGGCTGGTTTTAATATAACCCGGAGGACTTTTACCCCAGCACTATCAAACTTGTGTAAAAAAAAAAAGCACACGTATGGAAGTTACGTAATGGGCAAATTCTGGTTTTGGCTTAAATCGATCTGTGATTGCATTGCATAAAGCAATGAGAGAGAGTCAAGAAGAGCTTCTGGGGGAAAAAAATGTCTGGTCAACTCAATTCAGGTGAGTGAAACTGTGTTTCTTTTATGGATTCTTTCCAGCTTGGTATTAAAGTACATGCAATGTATTACCTTTTAAACTATAAAGAGCTCACAACAAGGATATCTAAAATAATGTCTTTCAAGTTTGCATATATGAATTATTTGCTTGTGCAGATTTCTCTGAAATATGCATGCATGTTTTTGCACGTTGTTTGCAAAGACTTATCATTTTCATCCATATTAAGTCAGCTGTAAGATTAAACACATGGCAGCACTGGTGAATGGTGACATTTTAAATACTGAATTTTTTATTTTTTTTTTTTTTTTTTCTACATTTTATTTGCAAATAGGATTTAAGATAAAGAAGAAAATAATTTAAGAAATAAAACTGCTGAGAAAGTAAAAAAAAAAAAAAGCCAATGGGGTTGTATACAAAGAACTTTCCCACATATATAAAACAAATTACATTTTCAAATTTACTAAAGATGTACATTATTTTCACATTTATGGTACTTTTTTTCTGCAGACATGAGGGTGTGCATCATTGGAGCGGGGGTCATCGGCCTCTCCACTGCTCAGAGCATCTACCAGCACTACCTCGACAGGATCACCCCTCTCAGCATAGAGGTGTATGCTGATGTCTTCACTCCACTCACCACCAGCGACGGGGCAAAATGAGACTGGAGAGAGACCATGTGGTCTGGACCAACCTCGTATGAGGTGAGCTCATTGTAAAGAGAGCAGTATTTCATTTCCTTAACTTTGCCTTTTTTCAGACACCATGCTCTTTTCTTTCACCTCAGGTCATTCATAACTACGGACATGGAGGTTTTGGACTGACCATCCAGCTGCTTGTCTCTTTGGTCAGATCCTGGAGCAGAAAGGCCTGCGAGCACACTCTAAATATCACGTCTCTAATAGATCTGGACCTCTGGACAATGTTAGCCATAATTTCATCAGACATCAGCAATATCCTCCTTAATCCCATAACCACTCCCATAATGATTCCAAAAGAAACTCATGGATTTCATGAGTTTAAGAATGTATCCTAAACTACTGGGATGTAAATGTTCATTTATTAATTTTAATTACTCTTTAATAGAGTTTTAAAATAAAAGATAACACAGAACTGAATTGTCAGCATGTTGCTCAGCTAATGTACAATAAAGAGTCCGATGCTAGCATATTTATGCTTTCATCTAATGCTTTGTTAATTAAGCTTTATTGTTATCATACACATGTACATCACGTGTAGTAGCTAGGTATCCCAGGGTCCCCACTCTTTGACTGTCTGAACACTATATTCAAAGCAGTGGTGTTCTGAAATGAGGAGGCAAAGTCCTAAAATTTTTATTTTTTTATCAAATGTAAATTCATGTCCCTGTCACATTCTCTTGGTTAACGCTTGGTGACGGCACCTCCGGGTTCTTCAGGCTGAATAGAGCTGTTTTACTGTACATTAGCGCTTCATTCATTGGCTTCTTCATTCATATTTCCATCAGGGTCGGCGGGTCAGCACAAATTTGGGATTTTATACGCAAGTGATAATAATTCACTGTATTTCAGTAATAGACAAACATGAACATAAGTGGCTGATTTAACATTTTAAAGCACAACTGTTTTTTTGTTTTGTTATAGAAGATGAGTTGTTTCGTTGCCCAATGCTTCACATGGTACAAAGTGCTAATAAAATGTTTTCATGGCAAACTTATGTTTCCTTGTTTACCTCTTAATAAAATATTTAAGCCTACATCTGGTTTCTGTTATAATTTTTAAAGGTTCCTATTTTATTAAATAAGTGTCCACGTGACATCATGTATTATCCTGAAATCATTAATCCAATTATTTATGTATCCACCCCCTCATTGTGTGTGTGTGTTCTAATCTGTGTATATACGGGATGAAATTAGTTTCCATTATTAACACTCATTGTAGCCACATAGGCCTAGTTGCAAAACTATCAAATATAAAATCACTTGGAGCTGTAAATCTGTGCAGTAGCCTACGTCGAGAGGACTTGCAGATTTTAAGAAAAGAGACCTTCACTGTGATTAATATTGTTATTTATTACATAATGACTATAACTACTAAAAACCTAAAAGGGGTATTCAGTAAATAGAGTTCTATTTTCTTTTTAAATGAGTAGTATAAAAGTATAAATAAAAATATACAGCAGAGGATATGAACATTTATTGCTTAAATACGAACTTAAGCACAATAATAATATTTGCTGTAGATCAGATTTAATAACAGCTGTTGTAGTAAACAAAAAACTTTCAGCATTCAAAATATATGAAAAGATGTATTGGTTCAGCATTGCAAGGTTTTTATTCCCATTATCCAGCTCCAAAGAAATCGACACAACCTGTGAATCAACTGAACCTATCAATCAATTTAAACGTGCACTCGAGCACAATAAATAAATACATACAAATACATAAATAAACACATTTGCAGTTTTATAAATACATAATCTCTATGTACACAGATACACACACAAAATTGCAAGACTGAAGTCTAGTCTTCTGCTCACAACTGCTCACGTTACAACTGGTAGACCGGTAGAGCTGGGGGGAAAAAAGATTATTGTAATGTTTCTGCTGGCATCTATGTGAAAGTGGTTTCACATATACCCAGAATTTACCTTGAAGTTAATGCATTCCAGAAATAACACAGACTGCTCTGGGGGCCACCTATACTTGAGTAACGATGAATCACAAGTATATGAACGAATCTTTTTGGTGAACAAATTAAAAAGATTCGAATCACTAAGATCAAAACGCCCACCACTGTGGCTGAATTGGGAATAGCATACTAGCAAACTAATCTTACTATTTCTACCATGCAAAAACAGTAAGACTAGCATTCAGCATCCAGCTCATATCCTGAGCATTTTCGGAAGGCGAACAACTCACAACGTCACAGTTGACGTTACTAATGTGGGAAAAAGTTAATTTGTAAGTTTTGCGACCTGTCATTACCAGTGGCGGCTGGTGAAAAAAATTTGAGGTGGGGCTGTGGCACATTGGCACATCAAACAATTACAGTAAGCGTTGCAATATGAATTGCAATGCAGACATAAGTTTTCTCATCTTATAGTTATGTCAATAATATCAACATTGAAATATTCTTTTAGGAACAAGTATCAAGACACACCCTTAGAAAATGAGATAGAAGAGTACATTTATAGGAAATTAATTGATGAATTTGTTCACATTTTAATATCATGTGTTGTCTTATAGTTCTGTGAATAAAACCAACATCCACATGTTTGAAGTTAAGATAGAAGAGCGTATTTACTTTACATTGATTGATGTATTCGTTGACATTTCAATATCACGTGCTGTGTTATAGTTTTGTGAATAAAACCAACATTTAAATGTTCGTCTATGAACCAGTAACAAGACACACCCTTTGAAGTTGAGATGGAATACTGTACGTTTTAAAAATTAATGTGTTAACAGATTCAAATTTAACGTGCATCCTAATTTACATATGATGGTAAAAGATGGCTGTAAATATTTTTCTTTGAACAAGTAACAAGACACACTCCTTGAAGTTTAGATATCAAACTGTGTGCATTCTAAATTAAGTTATTTAAACTTCTGAATGTCAAACTTGGTCAAAACAAGTGCAACATCTTCCTCTAGGGGGGCGGTAAACTGCACAATCTTTGTAATGCTTCGCAAGCTTTTTCTCAATCGTTCCATTTCAATAACTTCTGCTGTGCTATAGTTCTGTGAATAAAACCAACATCTAAATGTTCTTTTATGAACCAGTAATAAGACACAGCTCTTAGATTTGAGATGTATTTTTTATACATTTCACAAGTGAAGCATTTAGATGGAAAGTGCTTTTTGCTCTTCGTTTTGCACTTTGCAGACGGTCCCATTCTGCGCTTTTACATTATACGGTCTATCAGTTACAATACCTTAAAGCAGATTAAAACAAATAAAACACATTGTTTGTTCTCTTCTGCATTTGAAAACAATTATAACAGTATAGCCGATGTTTCTTGTCATTGTGCTAAATCGTTAAAGAACTATTGAAGATTTCCGAGGCTGAATCTCTGACAAATGTCAAACCTCAAACGTCGAACCAACTTTATATCGGTCCTAGTGTTCTCATGTTTTCTGACTTTCTCGGACAGATGCTTCATATCTCTCACTCTCGTAACTGTCCATGCTGGATCTGCCCCAGTTGCTTTAAACAGCAAGCACGGAAAGCTAAATATGGCATTAGCAGAAACGCACACACATAGCCAGGCCTTTTTGGTGTACCAACTGGAAGAGTAGCTTCGCGTGTACTTCTTCTCTTTCTCGCTTGTCTGCTGTCTGATTAAGAGGTCAGGCTGATCTGGACCCAGCTCTTATATCTTCCAGTTTTTCTGCCAAAGTTTTCTTCTCAAACGGACTTTGGAGTAGAGACTTTACAGAGTTAGGTTCGTGTTCGGAATTAATGACACCTGAGTCACTACAGACCAGCCCTGATTTGAGCAGTTTGGGGCGACAGAAAAATCGCCCATTTCAGATAAGATTTGAGGACGCTGATTGGCTAAATTTTATGTCACATCTTGAATATAATTATATCTTGAATCAGCATTTGACTAAATTCTACAAAGACCCGCCTCCTGTGGGCGATTTCTCGATTGCCCCTCAGCTGAAATTGAGACGTGCCGACAGGCAGAGACGTCATATTATGATGGTAAAAACATTTTTTTTTTTTTACAGATGTTTTTCTAATATATCACATCATACAAATATACATTTAAATAATTTATATAATTATTATTTTGTGTGTGTGGTTCAGGGAGGGCGGCGCCCTAGCGCCCTCTATTGGCCAGCCGCCACTGGTCATTACATTGCTTAAGACTGTTCTTGCCAGAGAGAAGATAAGGACGTATTTAGGACAACGTCGATATCTTTTTGAAGGTAACAAGACAAAAAAGTTTGGTGAGTGAAACTGTCCTATTATAAAAATGACCTGATAAAGTATACGCTGAATGCAATAATGCAATTCTGCCAAATGCATAAATGTAAAATATGGATTAATTACAGCTTGGCATTACAGGCAATGCATTACCTAGTAAGTTATATACTAAATTTTTAAAAGCTCACAAGGATTCAACTAACAACAACTCAAGCTCTCTACAATTTCAAGCTCTCTTACCTCATTGTTCATGCTAACTTTGTAATTGTGTCCATATGGGATTTTTATGGACATTCGACTTAAAAAGCAAACTATGCAAACATATGGCAGCATTATGCATTCACTGGGGGATGATTCAAAATACACAGGTTTGTATTGAAATTGTGCTCCAATCAGTTTGCATCCTTACAATATTTAATAAAAACCCTGCATTCATATTTACGCTTGCATTTAATTAGCAGACATGAGAGTGTGCATCATTGGAGCGGGGGTCATCGACCTCTCCACTGCTCAGAGCATCTACCAGCACTACCACGACAGGATCACCCCTCTCAGCATAGAGGTGTATGCTGATGTCTTCACTCCACTCACCACCAGCGACTGGGCAGCTGGACTCTGGCAGCCGTATCTCTGACAAGGGGAACGTGCAAGAAACATGAGCTTTTATTTGTGTGGAAGCGTCTAAATTTAATAGTGTCAGTGAATCAGTTGAAGCACATCCTCATGTTTCTCAATTATCCTGAAGAACCCAGGATGCTCTATATTCTATAGCCGCAAGAAAGATGTTTTATTTCCTTTTTCTCAGTAAATGGAACAAAGAGACATGTGACTATCTACTAAGTTGCCTCAGGTCTCCAGATTCAGTGAGAATGGGAATCTTCCTCCAGTCTGGCTACAATCTGTGCACTGAACCCCTGCCGGTGAGAACATTAGCTTTCCATTGCATATAATGTTATCATCTACAGAATGGTGTATAATAAACTGCAAGTTCTGACACATAGAGCATACTGTAGTATATAGTCAGGTAAATGATTTCACAATTTGGTCACTGCCTGTGGGCCCTTATCTATAGAATGAAGCATTCTTCTACACTGAATGATGTTCTTGCACTCCACCAGTCCAGTGCAGGGCATGTTTGAAATTGCCAGAACAGATAATAATGAACTTTATTGTATAGCTAAACAAAAAAAGAACTGGTCAGAAGACCTGAACGTCCACTTTAAACTGCAGAGGCCCCTCTCTCTGGCATGAGTTACAACCTGTATAAAATTAGAGTGAAAATAACTGAACCATCTCACTGATCCAGGAGAGAGAATTGTGAAAATGACTGCAATCTCTCTGCTCCCCTCAAACAGAACCCCTCATTTAAAGACGCTGTGTTGGGCTTTCGCCAGCTGACTAAACGTGAACTAGACATGTTCCCAGGATACAGGTACTTATCACCTGCATCTCATCATAAGTTATTTCTTTCTTTTTTTTTCTCGATGCTGAAGACTTTTTTCAGATTTTAAATTTTCAGAATCAATTTTGTTTTACCCTTTGGGGGTTGTAGCAATTATTTAGATTTTGAATCAAATTGAATGTATTTAAATGTATTTGATAATAAAATGTATTTGTAAATGTAGTGTTGTCATTTTTCCTTTTACCTTTATCTTTTCAGTTTTGGGTGGTTCAACACTGCTCTTATGATTGAAGGAAAGACATACCTGCCCTGGCTTATGGACTGGTGAGAGATTCCTGTTATCTAATCAGTAACCAAAATTAGAATGGGAATGAAATAGAATATACAGTGGAGTTCAAAAGTCCACAATGAAATCTGAAATTCAAAATGTAATTTAAGCTTGGAAATTGTTACATTTTACAAATAAGTGTTTTAACTTAAATTGAATGTTACATTTCGATTTCTAGGCGTATGTATATGTGTCTACACATCTTATACATGCATATGTGTGTGTGTGTGTGTTGAATTTTTACCTGAATGTTCTTATTCTTTTGTTTTGCTGTATATGCATCAGAATAACCATTGTGCATTTATATAGTTATGTAAAATCTGTTGTGAATGTGTTTCTCATTTACAGTATGAATCTTTTCTGGTCTAACAATGATTAACAGTATCTTTGACACCTTGGTCACATTTCTGTGTTTTCTGCAGGTTAAGACAAAGAAAGGTCAGATTTTATCAGAGGAAGATTGGTTCATTTAAAGAGGTTTGAGCAATTCCTTTCTCATTTTCATTTATCTTTTTAAATTAAAAGTTCAGTAGTATCTTCATTCAGTGGAGAACATTCAAATAATCTAAAACGTATTAAATTGATCACATTATACTGAACATATTAAAGTGACAGTTGAAATGAAAAATCAGCATATTAGAGTGATTTCTGAAGGATCATGTGACACTGAAGACTGTTGAAAATTCAGCTTTGTCATCACAGGAATAAATGACATTTTAACATATATTTAAACAGTTATTAAAATATATAAAAACTGTTATTTTGTTTTAATATTACAATAATAATATTGTTATAATAGTTCACAATATTACTGCTTTTACTTCATTTTAAATCATATAAATGCAGCCTTTGTGAGCATAAGAGACTTGAACATTAAAAGTCTTAGCTAACCCAAACTTTTGAACAACCAAACAACACGGGGGAGGGTACATGTTAACTTTATTGTTTAAATAATTAAGAAAAGTGTAGCATCTGGTTAACTAATACTATTTTTAACATAATCAGATTCACTAATTTAATTTAATTAATGTTGAGATTCTGCTTGCCTCATCTATGCTGTTAATTTTAATCACAAAATGTGTGTATTTGTAATGACCTCAAAAATGGGCTCCAGCTGGCAGATAGTGGTGCTGATGTTATCATCAACTGCTCCGGTGTCCGATCAGGAGACCTTCAGCCTGATCCTGAGCTCTAGCCAGGCAGAGGACAGATCATTAAGGTTAGGTTTAGTGGATAAAAGTCAATCAGGCATAAACATTTAACAAGTTTTGATCTCATGCTTTTTATATCAACAGGTAGATGCTCCCTGGTTGAAACACTGGATCCTCACACATGATTCCTCATCAGGAGTTTATAACTCACCGTACATCATTCCTGGGTAAGCCTCTTTATGATGACACTGTACTGTTTTTCCAGTAATTGAAATAAAGCTGAAATAAAATAAAATATAAATAGTAGATAAAAAACTTAAATTGGCAACTAACTGAAACAAAATCATTTAAAGTGCAAAATGACTAAAACTAAAAAATAAATTGAAGCTAAATAGAAATATAAACAAATAAAAACGACAAAGGCACATAATATTGCTGAAACTAAAATTAAAAAGAAAACTGAAAATATAAAATAAAAGCAAAATTAAAATATGAATAAATACTATGATAGTATGTAATAATAGAATAACACTTAATAACACAACCATTGTCGTGTTTATAATGAGGTGCAATGTAGTCTTGTCTTAGCAGTGATGTACATTACCTCTGGTAATTTTGTGTCTGCAGGAGTCGTTTAGTCACTGTGGGTGGAGTTTTCCAAGTAGGAAACTGGAATCTGCAGAACAGTTCTGTTGACCAAAAAGGAATCTGGGAAGCTGCCTGCAAGCTTGAGCCCAGTCTACAGGTCGTTTCAGCCATTTAGCCTCAATTAAATTAGTGTTTGTTCGAGTAGCATGAGTGGATTCGATCTCTTTTTTTTCCTCTCTAGCATGCACGGATTGTAGAGGACTGGACTGGTCTCAGGCCCATGCGCAGCAAAGTTAGATTAGAGAGAGAGACCATACGGTCTGGACCAACCTCGTTTGAGGTGAGCTCATAGAATGATCATTACACTGAAGATCTGATGCCATCTTTCAATGAAGAAAGATTGCCATAAATAGCCAAGATGAAGTATGATTAATACAGAGCCCCTAAATGGACATGCTATTGGAAAAAATGAGATGTGAGGAAAAAATATTACAGTGCTTTTGCCTTCGCTTGCAAAACTTTTGCTTTCCCCCAGGAACCATTGCATTCACTTGCATAACTGGTGATAAAATTATATGAAATGTGAGAAAAAAACTATTTTAAAATTGTAATGCTTTTGCGAGTTTCTCGGGGGGGAGATTAGAAAGTTAGTACAAAAGTTAAGGCAAAAGCAATGCGATAAAATTTGTAACCTATTTAGCTTTAATTTATTTTTATCTTTATTTTTATTTCAGTTTTAATATTAGTAATTTTAGAACTTCAACTTATTTTCAGGTAATTTCTTTAAGTTTGTTAAAGGTGCAATAGGTGATTGTCTTCAGAATCATTTTTTTTGTTATGCTGGTTGAAAGTCTCTTCACATCCCGATAGCAATCATTAAGTAAAGTTGTCTAAATGTATTTATCTGTATTTATATATTCTGTGGAAGGCGTAGGACCAAGCAATGTTCGTCCAATCAAAACGCTCGGACCGAGCGTTTTAATAAGCTTTCCTACCTGCCTGTCAACATATGTATTTGCATACCTCTGCGCACCCGGTTCGTGCAGACAGGATACGTCATCAGCGCGTTCACGCACACTGTGCAGACTGAGCGAGGATGGCAGGCAAACATCAACAAGCCGATCTTCCTTCCTGGTATTGTAGTAAAGTTTTCTCACTGGTGAATGACACACGATGTAGGCAGCCCCAGCGGGGTGTCCCCCCAATTACACAGGTCCTGCAATTCAGACTAACCCAGGTCGTAGAATGAGAGCTATGTGCATGAATTGTGTTCCGATCAATGTGATCCCTACACAGTGTTCATTGCTCCCTACAACCTGAGCAGGGGAAATCCGTTGAAGTTTACTTCACTTAGGAACATGGGCTGTAATTGGGAACCGCTGATGTAGCCTATTGTAGTAATGTTGTCTCTGGTATTCTGGTCTGTGAGCGTATATGCGTTCAGGGGGCGTGGCTTTGGACGGCGATTGCAGGGAGGGTGACATGTTCGCTTTCAGTGCTATAGGCTAAAGTTAGCATTTTCCAAGATCTCCTACTGCACCTTTAAGTTTAGAACCACAAGAACCATTGAATTCGCTTGCAAAACTTTAGCATTTGCTCACAAAACTGGTAATGGAAATAATATGAGATGGGAGGTAAAAAAATATATTAATGCTTTGCAAGTATTGATTCTGATTCTGTAAACACTCGTCCTATTTATGATGTACTGACACAAACTCATGAAAAAGACAGCTTCTAATGCACAAGATTTCTAAGCAAGCGCAAACGTTTTTCGAGTGTTCAGTATCATATTCCCTTCCATCTCATATTTTTTCCATCATCATGTCCCTTTAGGGCTCCGTAGATTCATGATTCTTTTTTAACACACCATGTTGTTTTCATTCACCTCAGGTCATTCATAACTACGGACATGGAGTTTTTGGACTGACCATCCATCGTGGATGTGCTGAGGAAGCTGCTCGTCTCTTTGGTCAGATCCTGGAGCAGAAAGGCCTGCTAGCACACTCTAAATCACGTCTCTAATAGATCTGGGCCTCTGGATGTTATATACAGTATAAATTTTATTCTCGCTAATCTAATAACCATTGTCATACTGATTCCAAGAGATAATGAATCTCCAGAACTAAATACATTTTGTCTACATTTATCTCCACTAATCTATAATAAATATACATACACTCACTTTCTTTTTCTTGAAGCATAATTTATTGTTATCATACATATACATCCAGTGCAGTGGCAAGAGATCTGTGCACACAGACACAAAACACGGCACTAAATCGCAAAAGACAGGCAACTCTCTGCACTCACAGGAACAACTGCACGCTTCCCATCATGCCACACACATAGCCACTGTACAGTTGAAAAGGCAGAAATACCAATAATCGAATATAGCATTGAGCGGTTGTGCTGAAAAAAACTAAGATTGTTGCTAAATGTTCAAGTTGTGTGTTCTGATGCAAGCCATTGTTTGAAAAATGTGCTTGGAGGCTGTTGTGCTAGAATAGACAGTAATAAAATATATCTGACCCAAAGGCCTGTACTGTTGAAAGACGCTTGCTATTGTTTTATTCTTATTGAGCTGTATTTTAAGATTATAATTATTCAATAACCTTTGATATGCCTGATTATAAGGGATCAACTGGAATTTATACACTTTATATGAGTGATTGCAGTTGGCAGCCGGTGAGAGGACGAAGAGAGGTGCTCTCAAGTGCTGAGTTTTGTGAAATGAAGACTTTGGTGTCCACTAGATACGTCACTGGTGTCAGTGAAAGTCTAAAACTATGAATGGCTAACAATGAACAATTAAGTATGGTAAATGGTTCTTTGAAAAAAGCAAGATAACACCACAAACTGGTGCAATGTCTGATTTATAGCAGCATCCTCTCTTTCTTTCGATTAATAGATTAAAGTTGTCATGACTTTCCCAAAGGAATGCTGGGAGTAAAGTGTAAGGCCCTCTTTAAAAATAAAAAAATAAAACAAATTATCTTTCTACTCGCTGTCATACTAAACCTGTTGCAAGCACACATTCTCTTGTGCTATCTTTCAACTTCAAGACTTCAGGTTCAAATCTTTCGTTGTTCAAATGCTCCTCAGACCTTTTGAACATGTGAGAGTGATTTCATGTGTTAAACTGCGTAATGCAATTTGTCATGCTTTAGATCCATTTTCAACCCATTTCCTGTTGTACTTCCTTGGGGAATAGGGCAAAAGGGGAGTATTATGTGATGTGAATCTATTCCACTCTAATTGTCTGGTCCAGAGTTTCATAAAAAGAAACCTTGCAACCTTTGGTGGAGGAATGTCATTGATGGACTGATTTACATCAAAACCAAGCAGTTCTTAAAATCAACAAATCTGCTATTCCTTTGTGGACACACATTGCTTTTTTACAGAAAAGATTCCCCACTTCAAACTAAGAACAATTTATTCTACTATGTCTTTCCAAACCTATATGTGGTGTTCCTTAGTCCTGTGAACCAGAGCTGGAATGTGGAATCCCTCCAGGGCTGTGGTCTGAGGCCCGTCCCATCATCTCCTGACCCCACTCTCTGTGACTGGACTCCTGGAGGCCTCGTCCTGTGGTCTCTATGGGCAGGGCACAGGAAGCAATAGCAGCCAGCAAACAGCAGCAACAGTACACCGACAGAGTCAGGTACACAGAAGATTCCAGCATCACCTTGAGGACGGAAGCAGAGATCTTATGTTCATCAAGATCGCATTTTTTTAAATCAAAAATACATTAACAACAGTAATATTGCATAACACTATTAGAATTTAAAATAACTTTTCTATTTTAATATATTTAAAAATTGTATTCCTGTGATGGCAAAGCTGAATTTTCAGCAGCCATTACTCCAGTCTTCAGTGTCAAGTCAAGTCACCTTTATTTATATAGCACTTTATACAATACTGATTGTGTCAAAGCGCTTTACAGTGTCAAACAGGAAAATAGTTTGCCACATGATCCTTCAGAAATCATTCTAATAGGATGATTTGGTGCTCAAGAAACATTTCTTAGTAGTACTGCTGAAAATGGTTGCGCTGCTTAACATTTTAAAGAAACCACAACAAATTTTTTCAGGATTCATTGACGAATAGAATGTTCAAAAGAATAATATAGTATAAATAATAGTATCTTAAAGTTTCGTATATGCAAAAATGTGAACTCAAATATGTGGTTTAAGTTGGTTCTAGTATTTTTTTTCTGTGAATTTAAAAATGTTATGTACAAACTTACTAATGAACCATCATTTCTGAAAACATTTACACACATATGAACAGTTATTGAACAGTTATTGAATGAGACCCCAAAATTATGTTGTCCACACGAGCATCACAGCTCAACATATCAGAGCATTTGCCCAACCTGCCACAGATTCATAGCTGTTGTATTATAGGAAGTGTTTTGACTGTTTTACAAGAAATGTAAGACATTTGAAGTATTAAAAATGGTATATTGTATCTCCAAATTTCTATAATATTTGTTGTTGTTCAGTTATTGTGCATTTTATGTTTAGAGTATATTTAGAGTATAACATTATTCTGTATGTCTTTTATACGTTTCAGGTTATTGTTTCCACACCTGTGCCACAAATGGTGTGATGAGAGCACCAACCCGAGCCATCCCACTGCTGGTGCCCAAACCCAGTGCCCTGGTTGCTGTGGGATAAACCTGCAAAAGACAGAGAGAGAGATATTGAGTGATTTATAACCATGATCTTCTCATTGAACATTGAACTATTACTTAACCACAGGGTGGTTAGTGAATGGACCTACATGGATCCATGTATATTCACTAAAGTTTTTTCAGCATGCTATTATGCTGTAAACACTTTCAAAACCAGTTAAATATCACAGAAAAAAGATTAATGTAGTTAGCAAAACTGCCTCAGGTTACAATCTTAAAGGGGTCATATGTTGCGATTTCAATTTTTCCTTTCTCTTTGGAGTGTTACAAGCTCTTGGTGCATAAAGAAGATCTGTAAAGTTGCAAAGACTAAAGTCTCAAATCCAAAGAGATATCTCTTTATAAAAGTTCAGAGTCAGCCAAACCCACCTAAAACTGCTCGTTCTAACACGCACCCACATATCTACCTCACTATGTGGGAAGATTTGCATAACGCTGCCCAAATGTTCACGCAAAGAAAGAAGGCGTAACTTTTATTCTCACTGTAGTATTGTTGCCGTTACTGATCCTGGGAGAATTGCCTACAATGCCGGCAGTTCTGACTCACATTCTGTAAGTACGTTTTCATTTAAAGGATTTGCCACTGATGATTCAAACGCGAGTTTTGGGCAGTGTAGAGTAGCACTTGTTGTTTGTCATTTCTCCGATCACAAATGCAGACAGGGTTTTATGTTTACGCGGCGCAATGCAACGCGACGCGAAAAAAGACAGTATAAGTCATTATAATCAGTAATAATGCCCTCACTGGATGCAACAAATGCCTCGTTTGTAATGGGGTTTAATGTTTTTGTTTCGTCGCTCCGGCCGGCACACGGCATCAACAGTATGGTGAGGACCGTAACATTTCCGACACACGCTTGATGTATTCGGCCAATCACAACGCACTGGATAGCTGGCCAATCACAGCACACCTCGCTTTTCAGACCGATGAGCTTTGTAAAAATCAACGCGTTTCAAAAAGGCGGGGCATAGAGGAGAAACAATAATGTACAGTATGTGGAAAATAATGTGTTTTTTTTACTTTAAACTGCATAAACACATTTCATTACACCCAAATACACAAAATAATGTTCTTTTTAGCAGCATCATATGACCCCTTTAAGTAACTACGGTATGCAATAAAATGACCTCAATGACATTTACAAAAAGACAACCTACAGACACTATGCGTAATATTCAACCCTTCAATCCTGTATCTGGAGATGAACTCCAGTAGTTCACGAAAAGTAGGATGACAAAGTGGCCTGTTTTATGTCAGGTACACTGTTGCAATGTCTGCCAAGTGGTGGGAGTGAGCCAGGAACTGGACATTCCCAAGGTCAAAATCCTTTTTTAGCACAGCTGTTGCCTTGAGCAAAATGTTTAACACTACACTGACAGTCTACAGGCTTTACTCTCCTTTCAATTGATCTGAGTGTCAAATTTTCCTGTGATTCTATTTCATATTCCTTTGACAGGGGAAAGAATGATAGAGCTTCTGTTTGAGCCTCACTTCTTCCAAAAAATAAAAATTAAATAACTGAAATGAACTGAAAAGAGTTCTCACCTCAGGAGTGTACACATATGCAGCCTGGAAACCTCCAGCGATGAAAGCCCTCGCAATGAATATAAATACTGTCAAAGAAGTCCTGCAATATAGGGAATGTACTTATTCACAGTATGGTCACATATGTGATTAAAACAGGCTTGAATGCCCTGGAAAAATGGCAGTAATAGATTTCTGACCTTCCCACACAGGCATAGAGTGGTACAATGCAGAGAGAGAAGACAAAGAAACACAGTGCCATAGTCTTCCTCCTCCCTAATCGATCAATCGCCCACAGGGTCACCAGCAGGCCTGTGATGCATCAATCAATATGTTCATCACATTTTCTTTTTGCCTGCCATACATTATTTAAAAATTAGATGTTAAAGGAGTAGTTCACCCAAAAAATGAACATTTGCCGAAATGTAGATGAGTTTGTTTCTTCATTTGTGTTACTTCAACAGATTCAAAGAAATTTAGCATTGCATCACTTGCTCACCAATGGATCCTCTGCAGTGAATGGGTGCCTTCAGAATGAGAGTCCAAACAGTGGATAAAAACAGCACAATAATCCACAAGTAATCCTCACGACTCTCTCAGTCTATCTCAGAATACACTGACATTTGTTTAGAATTGTTTTGGACTGTTTTTGCTTGTTAATGGTGTTTGATCTGTGCATATTTCTCTCCTGATTCAGACAAGATGACTTTTATGTATAGAGGACTCCTATTTTAGCTGGAAGCAACGGTTTGAAGTTAAAAACATCCTAAAGATGGCTTTTCACTTCAAAAGACATTAACTGATGAACTTGAGTCATGTGGATTACTTGTGGATTATTGTGATGCTTTTATCAGCTGTTTCAACTCTCATTCTGACGGCACCCATTTACTGAGGAGGATTCATTGGTGAGCAAGTGATGTAATGCTTTATTTCTCCAAATCTGTTCTGATAAAGAAACAAACTTACCTCCAAATTTACCTACCTTCGAACCCTCTATCTTGGATAACCTGAGAGTGGGTAAATGTTCATTTTTGGATGAACTATTCCTTTAATGGCATTATAATACAAATGTATACCAGGAAACTCAGAAAGTGTGGTCCATAGGAGGTCTTTGTAATCATCTGAATTCAGATATTTGCACTCCAAGCTGCAACCTGGCTCCATTTTACTGCCCTTCGCCTCTAGGGGGAGACACAAGACCAATGTATGCACACAGAATACATTGGTTGTGTATGGTTAGCATTCTTCTAGTTTGAAATGATATTAAACACACTGGTTTACATACTGTTTGTAAAAAAAATATGAGGCAGCATACAGGTTATACTGTACAGCATATTAAATATGTTGAATAAATATGGTATTCTATTCTTTACATAGCCCTTATTTTCTCACTATACTCCAGTCTGTTTTTAAACACACAATAGCTTTCACTCACGACCACAGGCGCCTCCCTCCTGGAAAAGTGCAGTGGTCAGCAAAACCACACCATAATATGAGAATGCATTAGAGAACCTGCAACAAAAAGCACACAATAAACAGAATATGAATGAAAGCAGCAAGAACAAAACAATGTGAAATATCTGAGTGAAATTGAGAAAAAAAAGAGTGAGATGTGACAAAAATCTAAACAAAACGTCCTTTTAAGCTTTAGCAGTAGACATCTACATAAAGAATGCAGACAGGTGATTGAATGAGAGCTCACACAGTTATTAATAGGAATTTGTATGACCATCTTACCATATGAACCAGAGCAGAATAGTAGTCAAACGGAAGTGTGGAGAGAAAAGATCTTGAATTTTTCCCCTGTCCTCCTGAACACAGAAAATAACCATTATACCCAAAATAAGGAGAGATAAAATATGTCAAAATGTATAGAGAGAGAGAGAATAAATATGGTAATAATGTGAAATATTATTATTAGATTATATTATATCATTTAAAATAATTTCTTTCTATTTTAATATATTTTTAAATTTATTACGTTTTCAGCGAAACATTTCTTATTATCTTCAATGCTGAAAACTGTTGTACTGCGTAATATTTTTGCAGAAACCATGAAACCATTTTTTATTTCATGATTCTTTGATGAATAGAAACTTCAAGACTAATGATCATACAGTAGTATAAATAATATTACCTAATAGTTTGGTATAGACAAAATATGAACATGTGGTTTAAGTCGGTTCTATTTTGTCAGGTATTGATTTTATGTTCCTTCCAAACATTTAGAAAATTCATTATCATAATTCATAATAATAATTTATGCATGAAAACTTTCACACACCAATGCAGATTCAATGCTATTGTATTATAATGAGCGTTTTAACTGTTTTCCAAGAAATTAAGACCAAGTAAAGAAAGCCGTAAATGGCATAAATTATATAAATAAAGTAATATACACAAGTATATTTAACTAGTATTTTACCTGTCTGGCTGCTATGAGTTTTCCCAGCGGCATGGGGACATTATTCTCTGTAGCAATGCGTTTGAGTGTGTTTAAAGCCTTCTCCTGGTTTCCTGTCAGAACGTCGTAACGAGCGCTCTCCGGCAGCCACTGTTGATGTGCATTTGACATTATGCTTAGTCTATTGTTCAGACGATATATTGTTCACACCACAAAAAAACTAGTTTGGTCTATTCATATCTAGCTCTAAGAGAAAGAACAAAAGTGATATTTTAGAACTTCACACTTACAAAGCAAAGAAAAGCAAAAATGAAGAGTGGAATGGTGGAGAAGGCCAGCAGCCAGCGCCAGCCCAAAGTTGGCATCACCAAAATAGCCAGGAGCACTTCAAATACTGTACCCAAAGCCCAGAATATCTACAGCAGATCAAAGAGAAAGAGATTTGAAAGAGATTTAGACTAAATCCACAAGCTATCATAGTTATGAGGATCTCCATGTTTTGGTTCAATTTATAACTGAAACAATTTAATCATTCAGGGCTATGATATCTGTATCTAAGAAAAGAATAGAATAGAATATTACCTCTATCAACAGAATGCAAGTGGCTCTGGACCGCATGGGGAGAAACTCAGCATACAATGTCACTCTTAGAGGAGAGACCAAAAGTTTGATGTAAGTCTCTAATTATTCTATGATATTGTTATATAAAATGGCAAATTGGAATGGAGAACATACAGATTAAAAGAACCTTAAATGTTAGGGTAACATCTTGAAACTCTCCATACCATAATTAATTGAATGCTTGTACGTTACCATTCAAAAGTTATTTAGCAAGGATGCATAAAATTATTTTTTACATTGTTTAAAAAAATTATATTTCAAATAAACGCTGTTCTTTTGAACTCTGATAAAAAATCTGGGAAAAAAAACAAAAAACAAATATATCCACAACTATTCTCAAAATTGATCATTATAATAAATGTTACTTGAGCACCAAATTTAGCAACGTATGCACCAAAATTTAATTTACTCTCACAGGATGTATTAAAATGTATTAAAATATAGTTTAAATGTAAATATTTCACAATATTACTGTTTTACAGTATTTTTGATCAAATGCAGCCTTGATGAGAATAAGACTTTCAAAAACATAAAAAAATCTTATCGACACCAAACTTCTAAACGGTTGTATGTGTATTTAGATCTGTGTCATACTTACGATTGTGGAGCCCCTCCAATGCCGAAGCCCACCAGAGCTCTTAGGAATAGGATCCATCCATATACAGGTGCAAACGCACTGAGGAGGCCATAAAACAGGGTCCATAATACACTCATCTTCAAACCCTACCAAAAAAAAAAACATCTTAATCATTCCCTCCTGGTGCACAATGAATATAAATCACATTTGTGCCATTGGACATGCACATACTTCTCTTTAATTTACATACTCACTGTTTTTCTCCCATATTTATCAGATATGTTACCCCATAATGAAGAACTGATCATCATTCCAATGAACACTACCTGTTTCAGAGAAGGGTAGAAACTCCACATTACATACACGTCAATCTGGTTATTCAGGCAGACACATTTAGGAACAGCTGATGATGCAAAGCTTAACGGAACGAGAAAACCAATCCTACTGCCAAACCTCTCTAAAAAAGCATGAGGGGAGGCATTATTGACTTGAGGAGTAGTGTACAGTACCGAAGTTAGCAGTGCCACCTCCCAGCTGGGCAGTGCCCACTCACAGTGCAGTTGAGGGGCCAATATACTGAGGATCATCATCTCCATGGCGTCGGCCATCTGCACACAAATTCAACCATCGGCAATATGGAAACAAATATAGCAACTACTCCTTCTGACTAAAAAATCAGCTAAAGATTTACAGCTTATAAAATGATACTGTGTTAATTTGTAAATAAAATGTTTAATTTATACAGTGTCTTTCTAGAACCCATGGTCAATTTTTTGTGATTATAGTGTTGTGATGATACAACAATTATTCCCTCTGTGCATTTTGTTTAAATTTTGTTACCCATGAAAGTCCAGTAAGTATGGACAGTTTCCACTGGAATGTCCCAAAGCCAATGGCTTCCACTGCATCCTCAACCATGAAGGTATCTGTTGAAAGACCAACATATGGAGAGTAGTTTATCCTTACAGATGTTCAGTGAGCTGTCTGATAATGCAGTCAACAATCCTGTATATAGGAAGCATTTAACATGCTCAAGTGTTATTTTGTCATTGGGCTCTTATTACTGTATTTCATTTTAGTTTAAAATTCAGTCATTTTGTTATGTGCTTCTCCTTTTAGTTTAGTTTTTTGATATATTTCTGTTGAATTTATTTTTACTTCAGTTTTAGTCATTTTAGTTCTTCAGTTTAAACTTATTTTAATTAAGTTAGTTGCATTTCTAATTTTCATTAGGTTTTTCAAATATTTGTTTTATTACAGCTTTAATTAACAAAACATTTTAAAAAATCTATTTTAATTCTAATTTTCTTTATGTTTTTCAAATATTTGCTTTATTACAGCTTTAATTAACAAAAACATTTTTTTTAAATCTATTAAATTCATAAACTAAATTGAATTAATCAATTACAAGTTGACACATTTA
This sequence comes from Sinocyclocheilus anophthalmus, assembly GCA_018155175.1. NCBI lineage: Eukaryota > Metazoa > Chordata > Actinopteri > Cypriniformes > Cyprinidae > Sinocyclocheilus > Sinocyclocheilus anophthalmus. The sequence continues at coordinate 67,557 of JADLZN010007382.1, read as the reverse complement.
GAAAGAAAATAAACACCTTTTCTAACAAAAAAATGTAACTGGTGATCAATAAGCTATATTAATTGGCAAATCATACCATCAGTGGGGTTGGCAAATTCCCGAGGAACCGGAGCACCATCGGCCAGGGAAACAGACTCCATATCCGTCCGTCCTCCCTCCACCTGCAAAGCTTCTTCCCTGCCGCCATATTCATCCTCTGAGCGAATGCTTTCACCTGTACGCCGGAATTTCACCACTCTGTCAGAGAGAAAAACGGGCAGACAGATATCAGAATCAATTCGATAATTCAGATTGACACATTTCTGAAGTATTACATATGAATGGCTCCAACACACTGACTAAAACAACCAGTAAGGAGAGGATTCCGAATGAAACATGCTCTATATCTTTCTACTGCGGCTGTTTTCGGAAAACATGAAGAAAGATTATATAATCACAGATTTAAGAGGCCTGATAGCTTTAGCAAGCACAGGTTTAGCAATGCCTATGCATAATATAGCGGCAGCCCACACACCATCCAGCCAATATATGCTGTTTATTGTAATGTGGCACGCCAAAATAAATCATTTGACAGAACAAGCATCTGTATGTGGAATACAGCTGCAATGTGCAGGACAGAATGATGCACATAATAAGAGCCTGTTGCCAAGGTGACGAGAGAGCTTGTTTATGCAATGCCTAGAAAGAAAGCACAAGAGAAAGCCAGCATGTCGTGACGATGTGCGAAGAGACAGTGGAGTGATGTTTGAAACTGTGACTCACAACCGACAGACAGCCTTTATGGGGCAACTGGATGACAAGGATTTTCTCACAGAATGAAAACTGCTGTTTAAAGAAAACAACAACAGATGCTCTAGCAGTAGTCAGGGGGATTTTTACTATACAAATATCCTCACAGCTATGAAGACAGATTGGATCAGGGAGCAGTAAATAAGAGGAGCACACAGATACCCCATGGTTTAATTACTGTAATTGCAGTGCTCACGGCGACACTATGAGCAATAAAGCTTTCATGAGCAGACAGGCAGAGTAATTAAACAGATGACCTCTCCACGCTCAGCAGAGACAAACGTTTCTCTGGGAGCATTAAAAAAAAAAAAAAATAGAAACCAAGATGAAGATCATAAATCTTCTGAAATTAGCAATGGTTTTAATGACAGCACAGACCTGGGCTCCTGCAAACAAAAAGAAAATGCTATGAAAGAAGGGTGTTTGTGACTCTTTCCTATGTATTATTTCCATAAAGCATGGAAAAGACCCAAGCCTAGCTGAATCAAGCTCTACATCAACAATTAAGAACGCTGCCATTATGATTTCTGCACACCGTCAGATGACGACTGGGCCTACTGCCAAGCATCAGCAGCACAGGAATAACATCAGCATAAGCAGGCAGATTATTCAAAACTCTTGCATGCATCAGTGGAAAGACCTTTACTGCAACACAGATGATCAATGACACACAAGGACAGATTTCCATTTGTTTGTAACTTGCACTGTCTTGTTAAGATGCCACTGATGGGCTGGGTGATCAATCAAGAGTGAAACCAAGATGTTTTGCTGTTCATGACTGACCTTATTCCATTTAAAACCTTGTGCTATGCTGAAAATCCTTTACTTAATTTAGTTTTCTCTGTCAAAATGACCAGCCTTTTCAGGGGCGTATCTAGAAAATTGTGTTTAGTGTGGCAAGGGGGTGGCGTGAGGACTGTGAGGGGTGGCAACACCAATGCAAACAAGCACTCAATCATATATACTTCATCTATATTATATCATTTATACAACATCTATACTACAATTAAAAACAAAATATAGCCACAAGAGTAACCATCAGGGTCCAAGCACCAATGGCCCATATGCATGATTAGAGATCTAACTGAAATTAATCTCATGATGTGGTTTTTACAGGAAAGTCCATCTTGAGTCTTCACTGAAAGTTAGGGTTTGATGAAACAGGTTACATCAACACACAGCTGTTAAAAAGGGCAGCTGAATTTCAAAATAAATCACTCCCTCTTACTGTTTAAAGGATAAGTCAGAAATAGCCCTCTAAACATGTTTACTGTGATAATAATATATGTAGTGTAAGTGTGGACTTCTATTCAACATTTTATATTTAGACAAGCTGCATGTCATAAGATGTCAGTTTCAAATGAATGTGAAGATATTTGCAGCTCAAAACTTTATGGAGCATTTATCTCAAGGCTCTTTTCATTTTTCATTTCTATAATTATGTATAATAATGCTAAGTGTTTGCTTTATTTTTCATACCACAATAGTAAACAAGTGTCTTATAAAAGAAAAAGAAGTAAAACTGTCTCTTCATTTTAAATGGATACCAATATTAATCAGAAACATTAATCATAATATTTAATAATGTCTAGCAACTTGAAAACGTTGTATTAAGGGTCTATTAAAATTAAATAAACATTTCTACATTTACATCTACATTTAATAGATTTCACTGTACACTAATTATATAAAACGATATTTTCAGTACACCATACTACTTATACAAATGGACTAAATCTATGCATTTATTTGCATTCAAAGAGATGGCAACTAATAGAAAAAGATTGTGATAAAAATTTTGCTTATCCTGTGCCCCTCCAGTAAGATTCTGGCTCCCTCTAGTGGAAGTAGAAGTAGAAACATCTGTAGGCATAATGGAAGGCCAGGACACGCAATACAGCACCTAACCTGCAAGTGCAAGCTATTTTAAATTTTAGGAAAAGACCTTGTCAATTAGCCAACATAATGTTTTTCCTTTTAAAAAATGTCAGTCTAGTTAAGATGAAATTTCTTACCAAACTCTGCTTTTATTTTCCGTGATCGGGATTTTGTTTTTGTTTTTTGGAGCGGGCACTCGGAGAATCCGCGTGCTGCAAATATTCACGATGCAAGTCAAAATAAACAATGAAAAGCATTGCGGAAAATAATTTTGTAGCTATATAATAATTGAAAACAATCCATTTGTTTGTGAATTGGGCTACCCGACTACATTGTGCTGTGTGTTTCTGACTCACTAAAAGCCGTTCGTAAAGAGTCTCCATGAAGTTGACTACACAGCGCAAGCAGCCATGCAGCAGCCGTGTTTTCATGCCAATTTTTAACGGGAGATCTTATTAATTTTTTTATGTCATCATATTAAAGCGCAGCTGCTAAAATCCTTTAAAAACACTACTTACATTTATATTTGATCCTGGGATAAATCTGGGGTGGCACACAACACGGGGTGGCGATGCTTTATCTTAGGGTGGCAGTTGGCATCCCATGCCGCCCAACCCGGTAGATCAGCCCCTGAAAATTGCTTGCAAATCTCCCATTGCTATTTTATTGTTCAACCTTTGATTCAACATTTTTGTCAACTTGTTCATTTTCCATCCATTTTTGAGTGAAAAAAGCATTATTTGTGGATAATTTTTGGCAATGTTCACTTAAAAACTGAGGTGCATAAGATCAGTGGAGACTACAATCAATCAGTTCCAAAAAGAATTACAAAACCTGCACTAATTGAAATAAAACATTAATATTAACTAATTTTTGGGAAAAAGAAAATCCTCTCAGGATCAAAATGAACCCGGAACACAACATAGACATTTAAGCTTTTTCCTATAATGTAAAAATGTTTGTACATTTAACAGAACAAAGTAAAAATGTTACAATAAAAATGTTACCTTACCATATAAAGTTGTATTAGATTTAACAAAAATGTAATTTTACTGTAAATACTGTAAAAAGTATTAATTACATGTAATTCACAATAAAAACAAAATATTACTTTATGATGAAAATAAAATGACATTAAAAAGGACAATGCATGTACCTTTACAGTAGATGTAATCTGTTTTTGTAGTAAAAAATAAATAATATATATTTTATAATATCATTTTAAAGAGCATTTCTAGCGCCTGCCACTGCCCTTTTTTATTTATTTATTTATTATTATTTTTTTTTTTGGTTTTTACTTACCTTGGGTTAACATATTTTTATCCCTGGGTTAAGCAACTTTCAGTTTATAATTTTGAAAAGGTCTTAGAACTGTATGGGTTAGAAGCCCTTCTACAGAAATCATTTAAAAATAATTTAATATGAACAACCTAAAAAGTCACCAACAGGATTTAAAAAAAATTCTATTAGGCCAATCAATATGTTGAATATACCTTTCAAAAAGTGATCTTGGCAGAAACTGCGATCTACGATCACATTAAAAATCATACACAAATAACCAGTTATTCAATGGAATCGTCATGTGCAATGCAAATGAATCAATGGACGAGGAAAATAGTCTATGCAACACAACATAACTGCCTTAAAACACATATAGCCTGTTTAATCTACTTGATCTGTTTACCAAACATACACCTTTGCCACTCCATACAGCCCAAATATCCATATTCTACATCAGCCTACATCTACGCTACAACAGCCGTTATGTAAGCAGTGATTTTTCAAAGAAGTTGCATGAATATCAATGTCACATTGTGTACGGCACATTCTAGTAGTAGATCTCTAAAAGGGCTTAAATGAAGGGAAGAGAGTGTTTGCATGATGGCTAAGGTCGCGTGCGGATGAAAGAAACAGGAAGCAGACTCACGGGAGCTGTCTTAACTGAAACAAATCATCGTCCATTATCGGTCTGTTCGTCGGGCTGCCGGTGTCTTTGTCTCATTGCCGTCACATTGCTGTCGGGTCGAGGCTGATTTCAGCACCACGGGCGTGAGGACAGCTCAGAGCTCAGAGAGGGGCGGTGTGGCGCGGAGCGTCCATGATTTCTGCGCCTGTCGTGTCGCTGGTGGCGTCGCTCGGTCGTGCTGGATCTCTGCAAAGGCTGGAACGCCCGTGTCATCCCAAAATACCGGGAGGGAACTGCGAATATGTTCTGGAGATGATGAATCAAGACAATACACTTTGCCTCCCATTCATTTTATTGACTTTTTCCATTCACTTTTTTTTATATTATGTAGGCAACTATATTTGTCATTCCAATAAAAATATTTCCAAAATGTTTTGTTAGTAAATTAATTAAGATTTAATTTTCAGTGAGACAAAAATGTCTGTAAATATGAATAAACTGCGTCTCAAACTAAAATAAATATGTTTGGATTTAGCTAAAAAATATAAAGCTGAAAAGGCTAAAGCAAAATTAAAGGTTATAGAGCTGAATATTGGAGATCTGCTGACAAATTTAATAAAACACAAAAAAGATATTTACTGAAAGGATGATGTTATTTTAACAAAGCATAGTTATGATGGTAAGAGTTGATGGATAACCCCTGGTTTCACAGACAGGCTTAAACCTAGTCCCAGACTAAAATGTAAGTCTGGGCTGTTTCAACTGAAACAAACTGATTGATTGATCTTAAAATATGTCAGTGCCCCTGTTTTGTCTCAAGATGCATACCAGTAGCCTAAGTTTTGTTTATAAGAGACGTTACTTAAATGTCCTAATTGAACTATGGGCTAATCCTGGCTTAGTCTAAGTCCTGTCTGTGAAACCAGGCCTAAGTCTTTTTAATAAAAGTTATAGGCCTCTATATATATATATAGGAGAGGAGAGAGAAGAGAGACGACACGAGAGAGCGACGGAAGAGATATTGGGAGGAGGGAACTTGGAGCGGAGTGAGAGAGACGGTCGGCGAAGCCGAGAGGACGAGAGAGATGATAGATAGATATTACGGGTGTGTGGTGTGTGTGTGTGTGTGGTGTGTGTGTGTGGTGTATAACAAGTGGGTTATTTTGGAATGGGAAAATCAAAGCATATTGTGAGACGGGAGAGAGAGAGAGATGCACGAATGAGCGGATAATGAAACAAAACTATTTTAACTTTACATTACCTTTTTTCAAATCGAAAAAAAGAATGTGCGAATTTGCAAAAATTCCATAAATAAAAAGACGGGGTAATTTGTTAGAAAGCCAGGCGAAAAAAAAAAAAAACACAAAAACAAAAAAAAAAAAACAACCCATTAGAGAAAGATGACAAAAATAAATAAACACACAAACAAATAAAGATACTTAGTTTGTGTTGAGTGAAATGCCAAAGTTGTTGTCAGCTTTTAAGTCTACTCGTATAGTTCATTAGGACTACAAAAAACACAAAATGCCAAAATACACATATAAATCCTTTAAAAGCTCACACATATTTAAAGTCTTCATGGCTTTTTAATCCAAAGTGTATTTTCTGTCGGGTCTATGACCTGGTTTCACTTATTAAGACCATAATATGGTGTTTCTATTATTATACAGCTAATTTGTGTACCTAAGAATTGAATTGTCCTAAACCGTTAAGGTGAATGTTGAACACTAAACGCTCTCATTCATTCATTTCTGTACTTTTATTTTACCAACAAACCCTCATGTTGGCTTATAAATTCAGCTTTCTCAGCCTTTCATCATTTCCGGTTACGGCATCGAGACTCGTCCTGCTCCGCGGAAGGTCCGTCGCGCAACAATGCGCAATGTTGAGTTCCGCACATGCGGGCGCAGTGAAATATGCCTTGGGGCAAACAGGGAGCTATACAGACAAGCTTGTCCGAGAGTTCTTACGCAGTGGAACCGCTGCAAGGTTGTAGTTTGTATAAAAACATGTGACATGACGGCTGAATATTGTATCGGTGTAGCTCAGACAGACGTAGGAAAGGCAGTAAAGATTGTGGCAGCTGTTGCATCGGAGGCCAGCAGACATTCGCTTTGCTGTGTTTGTAGTTCACTGATCATCACAAATGAATGAACAAGTGGATCTGTCCTTTTTTACTTTTATTTGTTATAGATCCAGTAAACAAAAGTGTTGTAATAAATGTATTCGGACGGTTTTTTTAGAGCTTGACTATGCTTGATAGCCAGCAGTAGCTTATTAAAACTACTCCATCTGTCTTTAAAATACCATTCATAGGTATTTAATGATTCAGAAAGCTTCAATTCAGCATTCAGCGTGAATCTGAGCATGAGATTTAGTTTTGTATGTTCTGCTTTTCCCTAAAAAAGTATGTTGTGTAATGATGTCTTTTGCTGGAGAGCCAAGCTTAATGCAAACACAGCTGTCAAGGTCAGAGGTAACAGTTAGTCTGCTGTCTGTCACAGGTGTCCCTCTGGCATGTTTGTTTGTGATCAGGCTACATGTGATGATCTGTTCATGTGCTCTTTACAGTTGTCTGTGCTGGATACAACCAACACTACAAAGCACTTCTTTTTTTATTATTATTCTTTTTTTGTTTCAGGAACAAGATGATGAAAAACTGGGGTGTAATTGGTGGAATAGCTGCTGCCATGGCTGCTGGAGTCTATGTACTATGGGGGCCAATTTCAGACAGGAAGAAAAAGAAAAAAGGTGAGTTGTCTGTGTTCTGGGTGATTTAAAATCTTAGAGTAAGTTTAAAGTCACCATTAAATTAAAATGGACAGTTGTTGTTTTTTTATAGAATCTAAAAGCAGTGTTTATTCTAAATTATTTATTATTTGCCTTTGTAATCTTAATAAATAATTAAAAGCATTAGCTGCCTCTGCCCCTTGCAACGACATTTCTATGCCTTTCCAAAAATGAAATAAAAATATGGGGAGATTGATCACATCTGGTCAGAAGAGAGAAAGATGTGTTTGCTGTCACTCTTTCAATCGTTGTATTTGAAATATTCGTGCAGCTGCATTAACTAGCTGCTCTGGTTCGTGACTGGTTTACCAATAACCCGAGGTTTTCTAACATCTTTCTGCCTGCATACTCTCTCTTTCTAAACCCGATAGAGGAGTTTTTTTCAGCATGGTGGTTGAAAGTGTATGACCGAGAACCTTATATCCGTGCTCACCTCCTCCAGGCCATGGAAGAAGCCTGCCTAGATATATCAGTAGATGCATGCCAGGGGTGGATCAGGCATGCAAGAGGATTTTACCCTCGCTGCTTGGCTAGGGCCAATATAGCCTGTGATGTGGACGAGATTCTCTGGCCTGACCCAGAACAAAGACGGGATGCTGAGGCGGATAATTATTATTATTTTTTTTTTTTACAGTTGTGCTGTGTAGTACATGAATGAATAAAAATGTGCCAATGTATACATTGGTTGTGTCTTTTGTGTTCATGTGAAAAGGTTTTTGAGGGGGAGAACCACAAGCAACATAACTTACCAGTTTTGGATCTATTGTTTTGAATTTATTGCACCAGTGTGTAAGACTATGTTGTTGTGTGTGTGCTTTTGAAAGCTTGTGTGTGATGTCTGAGGGAAAAGTTTGGTTTTTCAGCAAGAGTGAATGGTTTCGAGTGTAGAGCTTCATTTTGACCTGAAAATAGGATGTTTGGGGAATTGGGTGAGACGTTATGGATTTGTGTTTACTGTTTTGAGAATACGAGGCATAGTTTCAAGAAATGTGTTTAAGCAATCGAGGAAAAACTGTAATGTTCACAAGTATAAAATATAAAGAGTAATCATTTTATGATAGCAATAAGGCTCAAGGCTGTTATATTATAAATATTGTGACAGCTATAGAGATTGCAGGTGTGTTTTGACAATTCATCGCTTAAATGTATTATTTCTCTCACAGATATGCTTCTTGGTCTACTTAATAGTAATAATACATCATATTATTATTATTATTATTAATAGTAATTGCTATTAATAGTGTAATTTCTCTCGCAGGAATGGTTCCTGGTCTGCTTAATCTGGGGAACACATGCTTTATGAACTCACTACTCCAGGGCCTGGCAGCATGTCCTTCCTTCATCAGATGGCTTGAGGACTTTACAAGTGAAAACAGCATCCATCCGGAGAGAACTGAGAGAGAGACTCATCTGTCCAGATCTCTGATGCAGTTACTTAAAGGTTATTTCCCATTCACTAACGGATAGCATAAATGCACAAAATGTTAATGCACACTAACAGGGTGATCTCTCCATCTTCCCTCCTTTGTACAGCCCTGTCGAGTCATGATCCTGGAGAAGGTGATGTTTTAGATGCGGGAGGCCTTTTAGAAGCTCTCAGACTTTACAGATGGCACATCAGCTCCTTCGAGGAACAGGTAAGATGTTTTCAACAACAATGCAGTTGCATATTTTACAGTTTTTCCAGAATGTTATATATTTTTTAAAAGGGATAGTTCACCTAAAAATGGAGGAATGACTGATGTTTTACATCCCTAGCTCAAATGTTAGGTTTTTAAAATGTCATTGAAATAATTTTGTATTATATTTGCCTTTTCTCCTCAGGATGCTCATGAGCTCTTTCATGTTCTCACATCATCGTTAGAGGAGGAACGAGAACGCCAACCTAGAGTCGCTCACCTGTTCGACATGCAAACACTGGAGGTAAAGATGAGTAGTCCCCATTAATGCAGTATAAGGACTCCAGATAGTTAGTAAACTAATGAGTTTATAATTAGACATGCTCCATAGACATTCTCACGACACTACTGTTAATGCTTATAGAAATCTGTTGAGTCCAAAGAAAAAACCATAAGCTGCAGAATTGGAGGTAAATGAAGACTTTCTTCTTCAAACATTTTTTTTTTTTTTTTTTAAAGCATTTAGTAATTTATCTTTTTCATAATCAGGCCCACTACATCCTATTCAAAGTTTATGGAGGACTCGGCACCCTTTTCATGGGCGGTTAACAAGTTATATGGCTTGTAAACGCTGTGAGCAGCAGGTGATATTTGTTTGGTGTAGACTTTGTATTACATTTTTAATTAACTTTTTAGATTTAACTAATATTTATGATCTCAGTCTACAACAACTTATTGAAACAATGGAATTGTTAACCCTCTCTTTTTTGATTTCAGAGTCCTGTGCACTATGATTCTTTCGACAGCTTGTCTCTTTCTATCCCGTCAGTACAGTGGGTAAGCAATCTTGCTCTGTAATACACAATTACATGCTTAGAATAGCATTCTATATTACCTAAATTAAAATATCACAGTTGAAGTTGTATTTCCTGGCAAGTGTCTCACAGACAAAAATGTGTGTATAGTTTGATTCATGGGTATCATTCTTTCAGGGCCGACCTGTTACTTTGGACCAGTGTCTACAGCATTTCATCTCCTCTGAAACCATCAAAGAGGTGGAGTGTGAAAACTGTACAAAGGTATGATATATCTTTTGCTTTAGTACATTGTACCTCATTTATTTGTTGGACTTTCAGAGCATTGCTGAGCTGATTCTATTCTCTCTGTCTCTTTGTAGCAACAGACTGGAGAGCTTGTAAATGGAGTAGTCCTTGAGAGTCAGAGGACGACATTTGTCAAGCAGCTGAAACTTGGAAAGGTAGACATATTTGTTATTCCTTCATTCAGACCAGAACACTTTTCAAACCATTGACCGTTGCCCTGTAATCTCCGTAACAGCACTCTTAACTAACCTCCTGTTGGTTTGTGTTTGTTTCTTTTCACCTTTAGTTGCCTCTGTGCCTCTGCATCCATTTGCAGAGACTGACATGGTCTAAAGAGGGCACTCCCATTAAGAGACAAGAGCATGTTCAGTTTACAGAATATTTGTCTCTGGATCGATACAGACATTGTACTGCTGGTCAGAACCTCCAGAGCACCAGCAGAATAAATAAGCCCATATCTGCCAAAGCTGCTGTAGACCCAAAAGACAAAACCATTGCTAATGGTGTTGGTAAGAGATGTGAACTCTTTTTCCAGTGGTTATGTGATGCTGTCATTTATATCTGTGAATATGGAGTAAATCCATATAAATTCATCTGTGAAACCAAACAAAAATTTCCTACCGTAAATATATCAAAACTTAATTTTTGATTAGTAATGTGAATCCGTGTATCATTCGATCATTTCGTTTTTTGATTTAATATTGAAAGTAGAAAAATGAGAAAATGGCTCCTTTTTTCATTTTTTTTTTTTTCTTCATAAAACGAAAAACGAGAATTCAGCTTAAATTTTCATTTTTCGTTCATGGGTGGAAAAATTAATAAACAGTTTGTATTTGATTTCACATGGGGCGGGAATCAACGCCCCTTTTCGCTGAATTGGTCAGCCGAAGATCAAACCGTGGCGTCATCAGTTCTTCTGCAGTATCACGCAGCAGAATAATAGTCCTCCGCTGCTGCAGTTGTATGGATTAATAACCCATTTTATCAATTTAATATTTTTCTCATCAAACAGACTAATGAATAGCTCGACACAACTCGTACCGGGGCAGAGTCTAGACAGGTCTTTCTTCTGTGTAGACCAGCGGTTCTTAAAGTGATAGGGGGTCCAAGAAATAATATAGCCTTAATATTGCTATAGCCTAAAGTATTTCCAGACTGTAAAGTCGCTTTTTTTATCATGATACATAGGCCTACTGTGATTTATTCCAAAATGACTTATATGATGCATTTAACGTCAAATAATCTAAATTAAGCCTTTTAAAAGACAGTATTCCCTGTGGTTCATGTTTGTGGCATGCGCCAGAAAGATGCTCAGCTGATGCAAAGAATAGAATTTATATCTACAAAGAAGAAAGCCCTGTCTAGACAATGCCCCAGTACGAGTTGTGTCGAGCTATTCATTTGTTTGTTTGATGAAAAAAAGATTAAATGTAGTTGCAATAAATGCGTTAAGAATCCATACAACTGCAGCAGCGGAGGACTATTATTCTGCTGCAGAAGAACTGATGATGGCACGGTTTGATCTTCAGATGACCAATCAGCAGAAAGGGGCGTTTAATTCCCGCCCACATGCAGAAATCAAATATTCAAGCTGTTTATAAATTTTTCAACCCATGAACGAAAAACGAAAATTTAAGCTGAAATCTCGTTTCTCGTTTTTTTTGGAAAAAAACGAAAAAGGAGCCATTTTCTCAATTTTTCTACTTTCAATATTAAATCAAAAAACGAATGATCGAATGATACACGGATTAATGTGCATTGCTAAGAACTTCATTTGGACAACTTTAAAGGCGATTTTTTTTCAGTATTTAGATTTTTTTGCAACCTCAGATTCCATATTTTCAAATAGTTGTATCTCAGCCAAATATTTTCCTATCATAACAAACCATACATCAATGGAAGCTTTCAGATGATGTATAAATTTCAATTTCAAAAACTTGACCCTTATGACTGGTTTTGTGGTCCAGGGTCACAAATATCCTTGAAATCCTTTTGCTATTTTGTATAATAATAATAATAATAAATGATGATTAATAATCAATGCTATTCTTCTTATTATTATTAGATGTATACAAAATATTTTTGTGTCTTAAGATAAATTTCAGTTTAATTTGCAGATTCAAAACACTGTAACAACAATAAGCCACTGTTCAATGGAGCCTTTCCCTCCGTCTTTCTACACTCACCAGGACTGAGCTCACAACTCAACCTCACGTATGACTACAGGTAGAGACATGTACATGTGATAGATGCATGCTGTTATAAAGAGAGCCAGAATATGTGCTTTGATTTAGTCTGAAACTGCTTCTAAGCTGAAAATTTTGCAGGGAAATGAGGGAATGTGACCCATTTCTTAATCATTTCAGTAACTTACCTTTTATCGTTTCACTCTAGCACCTCAGTGTACCTCTTCCGCTTGACGGCTATCCTGGTTCACCACGGCGACATGCGCTCTGGACATTTTGTCACTTACCGCCGCTGCCCTGCCACTCCCCATGGAACATCTCCTTTTAGCTCCCAGTGGCTCTGGGTGTCTGATGATTCGGTGAGGAAAGCCAGCCTTCAGGAGGCACTCTCCTCCAGCGCATATCTGCTCTTTTACGAACGAGTGCAAAGGGTCTGAGGGTCGAAGAGTAGCGTCTCGGCTGACCCGGGTTACTTATTCTTAGCTAGAGCGTTAACCCTTGCTTCTCTCCATTCCAGGCCATGCTACTAAGGCCAAGTGCAACCATGCATCCCTGTGTATGCATTTTAGCACACATGTTGTTTCTGATCTCTCTTTGTGAGAAAGAGAGAGGGAAGACGAGGGTTCTGTATATCATAGTTTCCACCTTAATCTTGCTCCGTGTCTATGGCAGTTGTTGTTTTAGAAAACTCCTAAGTCGTTAATTGAGCATAGGAATGATGACAGTAATGATTACTACCAGTTGCCACTGATATGGGGATTAACACAGAGATTTGAACTTGTTTTTTGCTCGGAAAACTCTACATTTCACGATAAATAGAATTGTTGCCTTGCTCATTAAGCTAATGATCTGTTAGAAGCAAATTTTAAATGGTTTCTCGTGCAGTTTTTTATCATTAACAATGTGTCTTTGTCAATGAATTATCTATTGTTAATATATTTATGCAATTTGCATATAAAGGTATTTTGTAACACGTAACCACAATCAGCGAAGTTTATTTTTTGTTCTCACACTTGTACGCTTAATTAAAGGAGAACGCAAAATCATGGGATGTATCCTCATCAGGTGTTGTTTCTACAAGTCGCTCAGGAGGAGTTATCCGTATAGAATTCCTATGAATCCTGTGTTTTTGTTGTATAATGGACATATCCCATGTCATTATATCTTTAGTGAATACTTAGAAGGGAAACCTAGCAAGAATATGGGAATGCAATCCGTACTCCAGATCCTGAGTATTTACTAAATAGATTTTCTGCTGACATAAATATTTCAGTGTACTTTCATTACCAGTGTTATTCTGTAAATTCCTTGTTATATGTTGATTGTACATGATGCTATTTGCACAATTGTATATTTTTATGATATTAGTGCGTACGATTGCGAATATTTTTTCACATGAACATTAAATAAAATAAATTGTGCAACAGTAATGTTTCCTATCTGCTTTCTCTACACTTAACATGTTTTAAATCTCGTAACTAAAACCCTTAGGATTTTTTTTAAGTCATGCTGGTTAGGAACAACATGAGGGTGAGTAAATTGCAGAATGTTCTGTCCCTTCTCTTTAAGAGACAGCATGTGGATTTTAGGGCGTGGTCATGTAGAGCTATCTCGCTGCGTTTGACTATCTTCAGCAAAGATTTGAACTTTGTTTAAAAAAAAAAAACCCCACTGAGCTCTCATGACCCAAGTGCACAGACTGCCGAACTAAACTGAAGATGCCAACGCAAAGCGTACTTGTCCGAGAGAGGCGGACAGTAACTAAGTACATTTACTTGAGTATTGTACTTAAGTACACTTTTTGAGTATCTGTACTTTACTTGAGTATTATTTTTTCTGGGAACTTATGACTTTAACTTCACTACATTTGAAAGACAAATATTGTACTTTTCACTCCACTACATTTCTATCAAGATCCTCGAAGCAGAAAGTCGTTACTATGTAGCAGCTTTGAAAGTCAGTAGGTGATTTTTTTTCTTCTCTCAAACATGACTTTCTTTTTTTCAGACAGTTTATCAGTAATCACTCTTGTAGGGCTACACTCTTAAAAATAAAGGTGCTTCAGGATGCCATAGAAGAACCTTTTTGTCTAAATGGTTCCATAAAGAAGCTTTAACATCTGAAGAACCTTTCTGTTTCACAAAAGGTTTTTTGTGGTGAAAGAAGGTTCTTCGGATTATAAAAAGGTAAGAAAGAGATGGGTCTTTAAAGAACCTTTGATTGAATTGTTCTTTGTGGAACCAAAAATGGTTCTTCTATGTCATCGCTTGAAGAACCTTTTGAATCACCTTTATTTTTAAGAGTGTACATGAAAGATTTTCCGCTTATTTTTGACATCGTGACGTCAGTTGCAAATGCAACAATTCAATAATAATAAGTTAATATTGTGGTATATATTAGACATAATATTGTCTGATTTTGCTAAATTGTTTAGGTGAAAATATTACCTATAAAGCCACAGAGGAACTGTTGTGCATCTCCTAATAAAACACAATAGGTGTTTGATTGAAGCAGCACTGCATAGACTGTTCTGTGTGTGACATCAAAGTACAGTCTTGCTGTTTTGCTTTTTTGTTAAAGCAGTGTTGCTGTTGTAAAGTTACACATCTACAGTTGTGTTGCTGTGTTTTAAAGCAGGTTTGATTTTTTTATCTTCCTTATCGCTCTGTATTTACAGGATTTCACTGTATTGTATTCAGTAGGTGTAATGTATTCTAAGTTACTTTAGAAGTATTGCAAGTACTACGTACAAAAATAAAACAGTGCATTGACATAAAAAAGGAAATTTACTTTTGCTACTTAAGTACTTTTAAAAGCAAGTACTTCTGTACTTTTACTCAAGTAAAAATCTGTCTTTACAACTTTTACTTGTAATGGAGTAATGTTTGACCAGCAGTATCTGTACTTTCACTCAAGTAATGGAGTTGAGTACTTTGTCCGCCTCTGTCCGAGATTCCTCTTTTCTGACGAGGGTACTACAGCAGTACTTGAGTTTGTTAAAGAAATATCCAATCATCACCAAATCGGTTACGAGGTAAGTTTACATCTTTGTTAGTTGGCTAGCTGTAGATTTGGGGAAATTCAGTTACGTTTAATGAAAATTATTTTGCCGATCGTTATCTTAGTCAAACCACTAACCAATTATTGTACATGAATATACTCATTGTACAGTGATCATGTAACAATACTACATGTACATTGCATTCTACTTGCAGTGATATTAGACAAGTAGAACTTGTACTGTTTTTATTGTTATGCTCAAAACAATACAACATATAGGCTAATTTGAAGCAGTTCACTGTAATTTCACAAAAATGTTAAAAACTGTTTTTTTTGTTCTTGTCAGTCCCAGAATTTCCTGTTAGTTCTGATCATGATAGAATTAGTATCAGTATAGTTTGCTTTCTGCTAGTAAGTAAATTTACTCCTATGTATTGTGAAATGTTACTAATTTAATTATAAGATAATGATAATGAATATTAATGTAATATAATTAATAGTTATTTAATAATGTCATACTTAATATATCAGGGAAACTGAGGTCAGTGAGTACTAATTTAATAAATAGAATCATAATATTTCGATATAAAACTAATAATGATCTTGAGAATATTTATACATTTACATTGTCATTTGAGCAGATCCTTTTATTCAAAGCAACTAAAAATGAGGACAAGTAAGCAATAGAATTTAAGTTTAGAAATATCTTTTATATATTGTAAATATTTTTTATTTTATAAATTAAAATCACTATACTAAGCCAAAAACCACAACCCGTTGTTTTTTAAACTTAGACAATAAAATGCTTTGTAGTAGTAAGCAAGCAGGCAGCAGGCATTTATAAAGATATCCTTTATCCGCATTTTTGTTTAGCTTAAGGCCAATTTTAATATTTTTATTAAAATATCCAAAAACCACTACAACAGTTTTATATATTTTGCTGACTTGTGTACTTACATTTATCCCAAATGTTTCGAAGAATGTTTAAATCCTGAGAAATAAGCAATTTTAACTAGTGAACGGACTGTGTCCATAGTGTCATCGTGTCGCCTGCCAATGACGTCATAACCCCCTCGATTTCCGGTTTTGTTTTGTAGAAAACATGTAACACCAAGAACTTAAAGGGGTCATATGATGTGATTTCATTTGTTCCTTTCTCTTTGGAGTGTTACAACAAGCTCTTGGTGCATAAAGAAGATAAATTTGCAAAGACTAAAGTCTCAAAAGCAAAGAGATATTCTTTATAAAAGGGAAGAGTCAACAGTCACGATTTTGGGAAGATTTGCATAACGCCGCCCAAATGGTTCACGCAAAGAAAGAAGGCGTAACACTTTTATTCTCGCTGTAGTATTGTTACCGCTGCAGCCATGTCGTGAAGGCGCTGTGTTTTTCGTTGTGAAAGCGATACTACTTTGTCTGGTCTTCCAAAAGAGGACGATATCCAGCCCTTCGTCATCCTAGAGCTGATCATGTGCTGGTCGGGTGAGTTAATCCATCAATGTTCACCGGGGACGAAAGGCCCCCGTAAACATCCAGCCGGGGCATCGCCTCACATGTTGTGTGCCTTCGCATTCGTCCATCCGCCGGGCGGCGCCGTTCTCGGCTCCCCCGCATTCCGCCGCCAATGCAGTTCCACTCTTATCCCGGCTCTCTTCAGCTCAGCGCTAATCACCGGGGCTTCCCCCACGCTAGGCCCAATACTGGGCTGTTTTTTTCGTTGTGAAAGTGAAACTACTTTTTTTTTGGCCTTCCAAAAGAGGACACTACTAGAATTCAGTGGTTAAGTTGTATTTACACTGTTCCAGAACAGTTTAACCCACATATCCAGATGTGTGCAGCACATTTTATGGAGGACTGTTTACTGTTCCTGGTAGAGTAGACTACAATGCTGGCTGTTCTGATTCACAGACTGTAAGTACGTTTTTCATTTAAAGGATTTGCCACTGATATTCAAACGCGAGTTTTGGGCAGTGCAACGACATGAGGTGAGTAATTAATGACAGAATTTTTTCATTTTTGGGTGAACTAACCCTTTAAAGGAGCACTTTGTCGCACAGTTACACACACCCTGTCACTGTAAACTAGCCTGTCAATCATCCTGTCACAGTTAACATCCTCCACATTTAATTTAATTTAACTTCCTACCATACTGGAGAGAAAAGCACTTGCTCTGCGAGCCCGCCGGTCTGCAGGCTCATATTTTCTGCATAATTATGCATTTAAAAGTTAATGACCAAACGTATCATTATTAAGTTCACAGTGTTGTTGCAGATGAAATATAACATAGATAAGAATAAATAAATATTATTTTACCAGGTTAAATGTTGATTATAAGTAATTCAAACCCCTTTATCTAAACCTCTCTACTTAACCATCGGTCGCGCACATCTGACATGTTTGTTAGTTTTTGACTGTTAGTGTATGTTAGCCTATAGCAGGGTTCCTCAAATCTGGCCCACGAGATCCACTTTCCTCAGAGTTTAGCTCTAACCCTAATCAAACACACTAACGCACTGACAAGCTCATCAGGGGTCTTTCTTCGGGATCATTAGAAAATCACAGGTAGGTATGTTTGATCAGGGTTGGAGCTAAACTCTGCAGCGCATTGGCCCTCCAGGGCAAGATTTGAGGAACCCTGCATTAGAGTGTGCACGGATCCATACTTCAAAAATCGACTTGAAATACTAGACCATCCTGGGACTTTTGGCATACTCTTTTCAGCATACTATGCTTCTGGACACTAATCCTAATCGTCACATACCTTTAGATAGATAGTATTACATTTGGATGCAGGGAATGAATCTATCAAGGTTCCGAAAGTCAACATGTACACAAGAATTCATTCTGTTTTTTTTTAGAGTTTAAAGGAATTTATTTTTATTTTTTCCTCTAGTTTCACCCCACCACCTGGATATGCTTGAGCTAATAACAATTGACATTAAACTAATATATATAGTAATACTGAACTTGTTTTATCTTGTATGTGAAGATTATCTGGGTCAAGATACTGTTTAACAAATACGTCTTATAGAGAATAATTTAAATAAATTATTTATTTATTTATATAATTTTATTGAGTACAAACAGGATGTTTTTATCTATTTGGAAACTCATTTCTTCCGTGAAACAAAACCACTTTTCATGGCTTAACAGGTTTTAAAGTCCATTCATAATATTTGACTGGCCTTCAAGGTTGCAGAGTGATGAAGCATATCTTATACTTCTGAGGCATGCACAAGGAAGAGAACACAAATATTGTAAATAATATGCAGATCAACTTAACATATGTTGAAATAAATCGTTTATGGTGATTGTTTACAGCTACATTGATTTGCACTAAACTTATTGTATCTTCTATTTCTAATTCATCATGAGATATGCTGCTAGTATATGGCTGCACAATCCACAATACATCTATGATATAATGATATGCAAATGTGATATTTGCAGGGCAAGACACTCGCAGATGTTCAAAACAAGCTTAAAACAAGTTACTGGCTTGCAATGAAGATGAACTGGAAGGTTTGGACCCCATTTCAGTTCATCAATATCAACTATGTACCTGTACAGGTATGCAAAAGAGCATTATACCAATCCTTTCATTCAGATTGCATCTCAGAAGGCATCTCTGATCCATTATCTCACTTTCTTTTTCTCTTACTCTTTGCACAGTTTCGAGTGCTGTTTGCCAACCAGGTTGCTTTATTCTGGTATGCCTACTTTGCCTCAGTCAGGAAATGAAACCACAAAACCAGCTACAGTGGACCTAGGTTGGTTTAGATTGGTTGAATCCAGTTTGTGCCTTTAAAGGACGGCTGCACATCAGATATGTTTTAAATGTCTTCGAGGACAACTGACAGGGAATATTGGTCAGTTTCTGTAATATAACTGTGATGTGGGTCGGTGATGAGATTTTACTTCCATTGACTGTTAATTAATTATTGCTCTGTTATGAATCATTTTAGAAAGGAGAGTGCTCACTAACACAGATTTAGACAGATTTGTGAACAATATTGAGAGAAATAGGCCTTTTGTGTACAAAAAAAAGTCTTAGATCTTTGAGTTCAGCTCATGAAAAATGGGGGCAAAAACAAAAGTGTTGCGTTTATAATTTTGTTCAGTGTATATTGTAGGTGACAATCTTTATATTACTTTGAGCAGTGTTTGTTTATTGCCAAGGATGAGCTTATTCTTCTCTAAATATTCTGAAGAAGCTTTTGAAGTTAAAGCAGCCATATGGCTACAAAACTGAAATAAAACGTTATTTACCAAGGAACTATTTTGAATTATTTAACATGTTTAAATGCCTAAACAAGCTACTTCTGTGTCAGTTTTATCACTAAATGTGTATGTCTACTCAATATGGGTCAACAACATGTCAGTTAAAACAATAATTTGTCAAATATGTATTATAAATATTGACAAATTTAGTATTCACCTCAATGAATGAATGAATTGAGACCAGTCTGAGAATGAAAATCAAACTGAGAATGAATTATCACCACGGTCAAATAACGTTGTTGAAAATAGCCAACTATTTACTTACAATTTGTGTAAAGGAGTTGACAGTTCATGGCTGTGACAGTAAATATAAGCACTTACTAACAATTATATTAAAGAAAAGGCTAAAAGACACAGAACGACTCACCAAAATGTGATTTTGTTGAACATAACCAATAAATTAAAGGGCCCCTCATTATTTATAATGCTGTTTTTCTTAAATATGTTTTAAACTGAAGTATGAGTTATGGTCTGAGCTGAGGACATGGTTTTAAGGGAAGTAATAATGTAATGTCATCATTTTGATCAAATAAAAAGATAATGAATTAACATATATTTTTGATCAGCTCTAATTCATTTCCAAATGGAAATACGCAGCCTATTAACACAAAAAGTATTAGTGAAACTGGTGTTTTGTGTATACCAGTTACTCTATAGGCATAACAAGTCAATAAAACATGCAAAATACACAGGACTGGTTTGAGCATTTATATTTTATTTAGCAAGAAAGGGGTTGACAAGAACATATACAGAAACCTTAAACTGGAACTGTATGAGGAAGGATTACACTTATTCCATACATTTCTTAAATGACATGAATACATTAAATCACAATTAATAAATAAATATAATAAAAATAATAAAAATATTCTGATACTAATAGATATTAAATAGAAAAAAATAAATGCAATTTTAAAAATCGGAGTTTAGCGTATATCAATTTATTATATGCTATTAACGTGCAATAATTTTATAAGACGTATATAGTCTATTTGATAACAGATAAATCACTCCAGCTCCTATATTAGGTCGGAGGCATGAATTCAAAGCGTCATCTTAAGCCCCGCCCACAAACAATAATGTTTCGTTTCTGAAAATTATATATCCGACATTATCAACATATGAATACATATTCTGATACTACTTAGATAGACATATTTGCATTCATATAGTAGACACTCTTATCCAGACCGAATAAAAATGTCTTTCATTATGACTTTTCCTATTTTGGCATGTCTAGTGTTTAGTCATTAAAATAGCTGGATCGGTTATAAATCCTGGTCGCGCTGATCTCCTCCATTAACCTCCTCGCAGACGGAGAGTCATTTGAATGGTGCTCAGTGGTGTGATGTCGTATTCTTGCAACTTCCTTCCAGTCTCCAGCTGTCTTCCGTTGTAAATCAGTCTTTGCTGATCCTTCGGGACTCTTTCTTTACTGCGGTCAAGCCAGCCGCCAAGTCGAAAAGCACGGTCCATCTAGCCGCCACGTTATTTCGAGGGTCGCGCATAAACTGCCTATTACGGTAAAACCGTCAGAGAACTGATCTGAATGCAGTGCTCCTCATCCAGCGAACGCGATTTTTCCCCCCAACACACAGTCAGTAACTGTCTGATGTTGAATACCAAAATAAAAGCCCTCCAATACTCATATTACAAAATAAGAGCAAGAATATACGCTTGCTGCATCTCTACATTCAAAAAGCTATAAAAATAAAAGCTCTGGATTGCACAGACTAGTTCCACCTCAGATTGAGAGTACACCTCCCCACGATGTCAGCTGCTTCGTTTCAAGACTGTCTGATGTGGAATTACAAAATAAGAGCTCCCACAACTTCCATATATATGCTGTTTTGTCTCTAATTTCAAAAAGCCATAAAAATAAAAGTTCTAGATTGCACAGACCAGTTCCACCTCAGATTGAGAGTACACCTTCCCACAATGTCAGCTGCGTCGTTTCAGGACTGTCTGATGTGGAATTACAAAATAAGAGCTCCCACAACTTCCATATATATGCAGTTTTTTCTACATTCAAAAAGCTATAAAAATAATAGTTCTAGATTGCACAGACCAGTTCCACCTCACATTGAGAGTACACCTTCCCACAGTGTTTAAATAAAAATTAAATAAATATTATTTTACCAGGTTAAATGTTGAACATTGGGACGCAGGGAATGAATCTACTCAAGGCCGGAAGTCAACATGGTACAAAATGGATTCATCTGTGTTTTAGTTTAAAGGAATTTATTAATTTTTTTCTCAAGTGTCACACCCCCTGGATATGTTTGAGCTAATTACAATTGACATTAAACTAATATATATAGTAATACTGAACTTGTTTTATCTTGTATGTGAAGATTATCTGGGTCAAGACATTGTTTAACAAATACGTCTTATAGAGAATAATTTAAATAAATTATATATTTATATAATTTTATTGAGTACAAACAGAATGTTTTTATCTATTTGGAAAAACCCCTTTTGTATGTATGACATGTAAGGTACAAACATCTAGGTGTGTATGGAGCTTGAATTCTCATGCACAAGAATTATGTCATAGTGGAATTTTGTTCGATTGATTGAACCAATGTGAAATTATGTAGAGTATGGCCAGTTATTTGTTCCCTAATCCTTTTTATTACTTTTAATATGATTTATTTATTTGTTTGTGTAACATCCATTAAATATTCAATCATACTCAACTCACAAAAATAAAGCTTCTAAATGGGAGTTTTCACAGTGTTGCCATTGAAGAACCATTTTGGTTCCCCAAAGAACATTTCAGTAAACAGTTCTAAAAATAATATTTTTTAATACTGCTGACGCATGTTGACTTTAGATTTGTTGCCACAATAAATCCATAACACGGTTTGTGCAACAGTGCAGTTTACTTTTCTATATTTGAGACAGTTTTATAAAGAAAAAGTGTTTCATTGACAGCTGCTTACACAACCTTCATTTTCCTGAGTGCATCTTTAGAAATAGGGGATTCCCCCATGATCACATGATAAGGGAAACCCAGAGAGATCCTAAACACACCCTATAGAGAGCAACCACGCCCATTCTGATATGTGCAGAACTTAGTGCAGCACAGTCTGTAATGATGTAATGAGTTATGATCACTTTCCATTTATTATCATTTGTCTTGTACCATCCATGTATATGGTTTCTGGAAAATATCACCCTTTTTTATGACTTAGACAAAATGACAATGAAAAATACTTTGTATAGTTGTTTAAGTCTGCTTTTTACTTCAGAACATTAGAATGACAACAAGAAACAAATAAAATCCCCACAGTGATCTTTTCTGGAATTGTAAGAATGTCTTGCGTCTTGTTCTCCATTTCTGGGTGCGAGCGTAAACACACCTCACATGACAAGTTTGTGGCTAGCATTGTGAATATCTAGAAATTGTGAGTTAAAAAAAAATATTATTCAGTAAATCACAAAAGCTTGAGAACCACTGAACTAGAAACTAAGTAAAAAACAAACTCACTTCTTGGGAATGATTCGAGCATTTATTAATTTAGTTACAGTTCAAGATCATTCATAACGATATTAGATAGATCCTACAGTTATATACAATGCAGATAAATACAGTGGAATTACATCAGCTCTTAACACATTGTTCCCCAATTCCTACTTTTTATCAATCACCAAAAAAGATATTAAACCACAACATTCTGATACTGAGTAATAGGCCTACCGTATTTACATCACTAAACACATTTCACGACAACACTTTTCAGTCCTTTTTGCACACATTTCACCGATCAACCTCCTCGCAGACGGAGAGTCATTTGAATGGTGCTCAGTGGTGTGATGTCGTATTCTTGCAACTTCCTTCCAGTCTCCAGCTGTCTTCCGTTGTAAATCAGTCTTTGCTGATCCTTCGGGACTCTCTCTTTGTTGTAGATCTTAGTCTGGAGCTGATCCACGGTCTCATTGACATCAACATCATACGTTCCAGTCTGGCCCTTCTCATTCCTGACGAACACTTGGAAAGGTCCAGCTGGGTTCGTGATGAGCAGACTCACCACTGATCCAGAGTGCAACCCGTAACTGCTGAGGGTTCTGGAATCATCCTCGAGGCTGATATGGGTACCGTTATCGGCAGAAAGCTTCTGTTTGTAAGGAGGCTCTCCGAAGAGCTGAGAAATGCGCTGCTTGAGTTCGCCAACTGTGGCATCACCGTTCACCTCCAGACGCTTCACAACTCCTCCCAGCAGTCTTATTGTCAGTTCCATCACCTGTCAAAATATTAATTATAATAATTAAATATTTAAAACTACTACAGCATCCTCAGCTTATTTTTGAAATACTTAATTTCGTACGTACATTTAATGAATGTATTATATGAGATTAACGTGCAATATTTTCAAAAGACTTACGCGGTTTACCGAGCTGTTCATATCTGAAGTTCTGCTGAATACTCTGAAGTCAGGTAAATCACGCCAATGAAGTCTTCCGGACGGTGGCATGAATTTATAGTGTCAACTTAAGCCCCGCCCACAAACAATAATGTTTCTTTTCTGAAAACATAGTCACTTTCGGTTTCCATTCCACCTAATCGCTAGCAGGATGTTCAGCAAATTTAATCAACAATGAATTCTTGTTCAGAAACATCAGAATCAAACTCTGAAACGTTCACACACACACACACACACACACAAACACACAAACATATTATATATATATACTGTATATTTTAGATATATATATATATATAATATATAGACTATATTAATACACATTATCAACATCTATTTAATAAAACATTTGTAACAATTTTTTTGATTATTCTGTTCTGTAGTTTTCTTAGTTTTGTTAATCTAATTATTATGACTAATTGATACTCTCTGTAATATGTTTTTCTAGTTGGTTATTCCTTAAATGTGTTTATTGAAATGAATTTCTATTTGTGTTTGCTTTATTTTTTTTATCACTATTAAAAAAACATGAGTGGCACACAAGATAAAAATAAATATTTATTATAATGCAAGTCAGAGCCAATGTTACATTTCAGTCAAAATTCAGAGTGTTTAAGCAGATCTCTCTTCTCTCTTAGGTAGTGGGATGTTTCCTGCATTAAAAAATAAATGAAGACTGATTATTCATAAGCAGTACACATATTCCATTAATTAGGGAAAAAAAAGTAAAAAGCAAAGTTAACCAAGACACATTTGTTCTACTCTGATAAGACAATTTAATTTAAACAGTGGATCCAAGGTTAAATCATTAAATTATACAAACCTCAATACTACATGCTTGGATGGAGATTAAATTGTTTTGTAAGTTCTGATAGAACGGCTTGTCTTTTTACAGTTTAGTTTTTACCTGGAGGTGCAACAAAGTACTCCTCTACTGTGTGTTTGGCCAGCTGTAGCAGCTCCTCCGCACATTCACCCTCTGTTATTGTATCATCTCTCAAATACAGCTCTCTGTGCACAACAGGAAGTTCAAAGAAAAAGTTTAGCTCCTATAAAATGGCGACATGTTGATTAATTAATTTGAGCAAACATACTTGGAGGGGTTGGGAAGCGCAGGGCTGTAACCATTTTGTTAACAGTCAACCAATATTAACAGTCAACCAAAGAAAACACCATCAAAAAGGGCCTTTATTCAATGGATACCCCTAAACTGACTGGACGTCACACCCATAACAACTAGCACACTGTCACATAACTTATATGAGCTGATGTGAGCTTCAGCAGGATTCTTAAATACCTGTCCTCTAGAACTGAATCCATCGGCTCCACACCATCAGTATTAATGACATGAAGTTGATCAGCAAAACGAATGGCTTTTTCCAGACAGTCCACCCCTTCTTTACTGCCAAAGTCAACAAGGGCTAATCTCTCCAACTTGTCCACTAAATCTGGCGAGACTCTTGTTGGCTGCAAATAAAAGTTTAACCATGGTTATATAGTTACTTCTTTTAGGAAAACAAAAATTCTTCATTTTTATTAATAATAAATCAGAATGAGATTTATTGCCAAGTATTATTAAACTTTGTGTATGTGTGTGTGATGTATGTACAAAATAAACAAATTATGAATGTGCAGAAATAATATTCTTTATTAATAAATATAATTGCTGTTCAAGCAAAACTTTTCATATACACACAACAGTTTAACTGTAAGGTTGAGTGCTGCTCAGTTTCTGAACTATGTTTTCCGCTGCCCTGTACTAGGAGGTTCAAGAAACATTGTAAAGATTGTCAAAGTAAAGTTGTTTTCTTTATGTGGGCTTCTGTTACCATGCTCCAAGTCGTGCCACTTTTAGCTTAGGTTGTCAATTAGGCTTGGCGAAATATATGGTGATATGACAAAATTGTCGGTGGTGCACATTTTACCCGACTGTCCACTACTGCACATTCCTTCTGAAAATTAACCATGGTTTTACTACAGAAAAAACACATGCTTACTATAGTTAAACCATGGTAACCACAAATTTACCGTTGTTTAACCATGGTATTTGTAGTAAAACTGTAGTTATACAAATGGTAATTAATACGCCAAAAAACAAGAGTTACTACACTTTTACTATTAATAAAACCTATAGGTTATAATCGCTGATGAATTAATAATTATATATTTAATTAATGGATAATTCATTTTAGTAAAGGTTTATTGCATGTGTACAACACGAGCTATATAAACGTGTGCAAAAGAATCATTACCGGTGGAAGTTGATTTTCAGCTACGGGCTCCCATGTGGGTATCTGAGGAACCTTGAACGAAGTGCGAAATATTTATATTAGCGTTGCATAATATGTTCAACATAACATATTTGTTCACCTATAATAGGTTAATTTACATCTTACACATTTATTCAAACCAAACCCAACCGTCTGCAAATTAAGAACGCTTTACCTTGGAATTCCAGTTACTTGATTCCCGTTTGCACGTCCACCGTGACCAGAACGTTCCGCTGCCCGATACAGTGTTGCTTAGAGCGGGCAGCGTCAATACTCCAAAAAGAGCGCACCCTTGCGCTAGCCCCGGACCGACCGCCCAAGCGTCCTTTTTAAGCTCGTATGATTGGACGCACATTTTACACGAAACCATGTCTCCAAAATGATGTCCTCATCTCCCACGTTACTGTACGTATGCATCAACGTTACTGCGCGCGCAGAGTCGAATGAACAGAATAAAAACGCGATATAAGAATGTCTGTATTGCGAAGGACACCTAATCAGAGACCTCCTACCAAAAAAAGCCTGTTTTTCCGGAAGTGATGATTTTATAGAGTAAGTCTATGGTTCTGAAGGGACTGTGAAACAAAATATCGCGGAGAGGCCCGGCTAGCTCAGTCGGTAGAGCATGAGACTTTTAATCTGAGGGTCCAGGGTTCAAGTCCCTGTTCGGGCGATACGTTTTTAAATCTACCTTTTTGAAAGGCAAGTAGCCACAGGTAATGCAAGAATCTACTGTCTGACTATGTATGTGACTATTCTGTGTTTATATTTGCACACAAGCTGTTAAGAATAGCAATCAATCTAATTATACATTTATATGATAATACAATTATTTTTATATTAAAATTACATATTTTTAAATAAAACACTATAGATTCAAATAACATAAAATAATAAAAACACAATTTATATATAATAACACTCATCATTTCATCACATTTATAATTTGATCATTTCACTCATTTTATTATAAATGAAATTCTAATAAAATATCTGTCATGTGTTTGTTTCCGTTTAGTTCCTGTCTGCCCTAATTTGGTTCAGGTCCTGTTCTCGTTATTAGTCAGTCACCTGTTCCTTGTTAGTTTACTCATTAGTCCCTCGTTTGGTTCAGTATTTAAGCCCTGTGTTCTCCTGAGTTTCTTTGTCTCGGTTTAATCCTCAGAAATGGAAGATGTGTTGATGCTATTCAGTTCTTTGTGTTTTAAGTTATAATTAAAGACTCCTTTACTTCTACTCCTTCTCCGTGCACTCACTACAACCACATACCGTGACAATATCCTAATTGTAATAGCATGAAAATAAAACCAAAGAGAAATTAATCACGCGCACACACACACACATATATGCACATTTAATTGGCTTCAGAAGCAGGAATATGATTATATTTGTTGGAAAAATAAGAACAATTCCATTTTATTTAGTTTTTTTAAATGAGTACATTTACCATTTAATATTTAGAATGTAACACTTTATAGTAATTGACCACAGTGCAGTAACAATATTCACAAAAAGACAATGCGTACATTCAGTTTTAAATGCGAAACAACACATTAGTTTTTTTTTCTCCTTTTAGAATCGATTTTGCACAAGAAATCAACAAGATTCAATGCAGGAGAATGATTCTTATCTGCTCATATCAGATCACATAAATTATGTGTTCGCAGGAGTCTGGAATACGCTTTGGTTTTGATTTGCTTTACTATTCTTGCCTAAATGGTCATTTTTAGCCTTGTTACAGATACATAAAGAATGATCCTTGGGATTTGATACACTTTTAGCGATTGCACCTCGTGGATACATCTGATCAACCAAAGGTTTTTTACTCGTAGCTGTATTGGTTTGATCATAGGATCAATACTTCATTGTGATTACATGTTATAAGGTATTATAATATAAGAGCTATAGCAGAGGAGAGTGGTTAGAGGATGAAGAAATACAATGTACATTTTATACAACAATTTCATAACGAAAAATAAATAAGAGCACTGATGATTTTCATTTCTTTGTGTCAATATTAGTGTGCATTCTGAGAACCATGTAGGCAACGACACCAAAGTTAATAATATAGATTCTCTCTATATAATAAATATAGCATGTGTTTTTCTGTACAGTCCACAAACAGCAAGAATACATCAAGCAGACAAGGCCTTGCGGTAGTGATTGTGAGTTGTCCTGGTTTACACACACACACACACTCTCTCTCTCTCTCTCTCTCTCTCTCTCACACACACACACAACACACACACCACACACACAGATGCATCAAATTTGAAAAATAAATCCTATAATGCCAGATATTCATAAGGTGACTGCAAACATGACACCAATGCACTGAAACACAGCACTGACTCAAACATTACATAAACCGATGGAAAACCCAATTCATTATTTAGTTCTGTAACACAAAGAAAATAAATACACAATTTACGGATGTTTTTTCTCTGTTCTAAATCTAATACCTAGCGGTATTCCTTGGTATTGTCCAATAATATACTGTGTGATACAATAGCCTGATCTGATTTAGTGAAACAACTCACAGTAAAGACACTGACATGGAATTATGCAGGGTACAAAAACACATGCAAAAGGTCAGTCGACTGAAAGCACAGCGCCCTCTACTGCTACAGTTGTACACAGGAAAATCTACATAATAATAAAAGTGCCACATCAGAATATTAACAAAGTGTGCAGGTCATACCATAGCCTTAAGAGGGCGGTCATACTAGATTTTAAGCATGTAAAATTATCCCTAGTTATTTTACATGTAACAACAAATATCTGTAACAACATATATCATGCTCTCAGGCTTCTGTTTTCAATAAATGATAAACAAAAGGAAATGTTTACATCTATCTACTCTATAAATCTACTACAGTTTCCAATGGCATTACAAATCAAACATCTTTTTAATTTAAGTTTGTATGCAGTGCCAGATGAAATTCTATGTTTTTTTAAAGGAAAATTAATACTTTAACAAAGGAAGAATGAAATGTATCAAATTTGACAGTAAAAACATTTAGAATGTTACAAAGGTTTCTATTTAAAATAAATGCTGCTTCTGTTCATATCAAATACACGTATTTTCCAGGACGGCAATATTACAGCACAACTCTTTTCAACATTATTAATAATAAAGAAATGTCTCTGATTTATGAAAGATCATGTGACGTGAAGTCAGGTAAGTAATGGCTGCTGAAAATGTAAATGAAAAACATTTAAACAAACTCAGACTGCACTCCATATATGTGAAAGTGAATGGAGCATGAAATCTAGTGTGACCGTCTCTTAGCAGTAAAATGCACTTGACCTGAACCCCTGAACTTTTATTGTTCTGTTTCAAAACCTAGTGAGCTGCTTACATAGGCAGCATTTTAAGGCATCATAGGCACACTTCTGCAACAGTATGCTGTTTTTTTAAAGATATGTTCTTTTGGTCAAATTTTAAGGCAGCATCACATGGATAAAATGTTTATAAATACTTGTTTTCACCGAAAAATATCAATAAACGTTTAAATCTGATTTAAACTGACTATTCTACCCAGTATGTGTGTGTGTGTGCTATGTACTGTATGAATATCATGTTGTTGGCTTAGCAACAAACGAACACCAAATTCTACTGGAATGAAATTAGAAATTTCAGTTTATGTAGGCAGTAGGCAGCAGACAGTTCACTAGGTTTTGGAATAGAGCCTATGAGTCACTAGTGACTGGTAATCCTGACTGCATTTTAGACACAGGATAAAAATCCATGTCTAACAGTGAATGACCACTCATTAGCAGCATCTGCTTATAAAATTTTATGTACTACGATGTTCAGTAAAACCTGATTAAAGAGCCAGATGACTCTGTTAAAAATTGTGCACTGACTGATTCCAGGTAGATCAAGATATTTGGCATTGGAAATGTTACCATATACTTGAAGCTCATTAAGCTTTGGCCAAATGTTCCCTGTTGTTTTGTAGCAAGGGCTGATGGGTTACATTGTGAACACGATAAACAACAGAGGTGAGAGGCTTCAGAGTTACTTGTTCTCTATAAGTGTCTGCACTTTGCACACCAGGTCTCGAGCCAGAGTCAGAATTTGCTTGATATTGTGATGCTCAGCCATTTCTGAAAAAACAAAAGATGACATAATCAGGGATATGAGAAAGCAATTAGTGTAATTGTGAGTACATCCAAGAGTAGCTAAAAAAAGAAAAAATAATTTTTATTTAAAAATTTTTTTAAATCTGTGAAAATTATTCACTGTTGCATTTAACTACAATTGAACATGAATCATTTAAAATTATTTAATGTGTATTTGTTTGTCAGTTTGAAAATGTAAAAAAGTCATTTTTAATGAAATGACAAATGATTCCTTCTTTTTGTTTTTAAATGGCATTCCTAGTTCTCCATAAACATGAGAAGCAACAGGTGTTCATAACGGGTTGTGAAATTGAATGGTGTTTGTACTCTGCCGTTAATATTATCTATGGAGGTGAATTTTGGTTACGCAATCCTCTTTTCTTTAGATTTGAAATGCCCGTGAAGGTTAGGTTATATAGCTGTCTTATATGCTTGTTGCTGATGTCTTTATATTACCTTTTTTAATAGAGGTTCATGACATTGAGATTAATGTTACCATGCCAGGGTGTATAATGAATATATATTTACCATTGAAAAACTTGATGATGTCTGTGAAGTCCATATTGTTTTCTAGAATGATGTCTCTGTATATTTCCACCAATGCAAGAGCAATGAAGAGCACAAAATGACTGGAGGAGACACACTTAGCAGCCCAGATGACCTCCCAAACAGCAAACACATCATCATACACCAGCTCTGAGGAATTGAAATATGTATGTTAGGCAAAGAAGGTGATAGTACCTTTTTTGTCAGGCCTATAGTTCAAATTTAAATAAATAAGAGGCTCAAAGCATCACTGGAGAAAATCATGTTTTAGTATTTACAGTATTGTATAACTTAACCATAAACAGGTTCTCCTATTTTAGTTTTTAATATAACAGGGCTTTAAAGGGTTAGTTCACCCAAAAATGAAAATTGTGAGGCACTTTTTATTATGGATGGATGTGCTTTATTTCACTTCTTTTGGACTGATGAACTGCAACACCCGCTGACTGCCATTAAACAGCTTGGAAGATCAAAGACTATTTCTAATATAACTCCGACTGGATTTGTCTAAAAGAAGAAAGTCATATACACCTAGGAGGTTTGAGGGTGAGTAAATCATGGGCTAATTTTAATTTTTGGGTGAAGTATCCCTTTAATAAAATTAAATATTTCTCATATAAAGCACATGACCATTAATGTGAGTAAAGCTTAGTGCTTAGCCTAATATTATTATAAGTTGTAAATTACTAAGTCACAATCAACAAGAGGGCGTTGCAATTGCTAATTAGGGGACTGAACATTCATTAAGCAAAATATGGCTTCATTTCATTGCAGATGAGAACTAATAGAAGACATTTCTTCTCAAATGACACTTTTATATTCATTGCATGCTAGTTTTCAAAGGCAGTTTAAAAACTATATCTTTTTTCTCATTATACTATTTAAAAGATATTATTACCTCTTTTAAAGTCAAGAAGAAACCAGCGATAGCAGAAGTAGAAGTGGGTGTAGTCCCCATTCTGATGCATTAGCTCAAACAGCTCTGCATCTAGAATCTAATTACACACAAAGTGAAAAGATCAGTCACATCCACGTTTTACATTTTAAGGCATGTTTTTAAACAAACATTAGAGAAAAATGTCTGCAGCAGACGTTTGACCTGGATCAGAGATCTCATGTTGGCAAAGTGGGTGTCCATCGCACCTCCATGAGGAAAATTTTGATTCATCCTCGTCATTAGTTCAGTGAAACAACTGAAAGCCATGGCCTCTAAAAGATTCCAAGAAAACAGATGAGAAAAGCTAAACATACTTATCGTGGCACAGTGGCACTGACTTAAATACACAGATGAAGAAGAGCAGCATTTACAAAGACAGACTCACCATCATCTAGAATAACTAACAAGGGAGCGAGCAGGTCACACATGCCCTGGACATATCCAATTTCCAGGTGCTGCCAGATATAACTGCAGAAACAGACAAGTCATTATATGTGTTGGTCAGGGATATTTGAGCTACATCACAACACCAGGAGTTCTGAGTGTTCTAATGTGCTTTAGCATGCAGTTGCAGTCAAAGAGCTCACCTCCAAGTTTCTATAATAGTCTGGCC
Source organism: Sinocyclocheilus anophthalmus (assembly GCA_018155175.1). Classification (NCBI taxonomy): domain Eukaryota; kingdom Metazoa; phylum Chordata; class Actinopteri; order Cypriniformes; family Cyprinidae; genus Sinocyclocheilus; species Sinocyclocheilus anophthalmus. The sequence goes on along the minus strand of JADLZN010007382.1, from coordinate 35,084 downwards.
CCTAGATATGACTTAATGTAGGTCTGTGGGATTTTTTTTGTGTGCATGTTTTACATCTGCCAGCTGAAAATAATTCATAAGTCTGATTACTTAGAAATAGGGATGCACTGATATTAAAACTTATATTATTTTCTTAAATAGCCAATGTTAAAATTCTATCCTATTTATTAAAAATAAAACACTAAACTACAATTATGTTTAAAAGTGAATGTTTTTTCAATGTTTTTTTTAGGTATGACAACATTAAAATATACAGTGCAAAACTGGATATTAATGTTGATATTTGCGAAATATTACATTTGATTATTCATTAAATTATTATTGCTAGTAAATTTTTACTTAAAGTTGAACCATTGAAAAGTCAGTAAGATTTTTTTTAAAAACAAAAACAAAAAAAATTATACATTTTATTCAGCAAGAATGCATTAAAATAATCAAAAGCGACAGTACTAAAGACTTATAATAGTACAAAAGACTTCTATTTAAAATAATTATATTTCTACTCTTTTGAGATTTTTATTAACCAAATAATCCTTCAAACATTGTAATAATAATGCACAATATTACTGTTTTTACAGTATTTTTTTTATCAAAAACAACAACTGAAGCAAAGCACAAACAGGCCAATAAAGGAATCATTTTATTACCTGCACATGATATTGCGTAGTTTCTCCAAGTTAGCAGGTGTGAAGTACCAGTAATTTCGGTCACAGCGCTGAACGTCTTTATCAATGCGGTGCAGATTTAGACTGTACATGTCCAAAAGTTCTTGCTGCAATTACAAAGGTGAACAGATTTATATAGATAATAGATACAGTTAACTATATTAATATAAAAATACCTCTCTGAAACGCGTGTTTACAGAATAAGTGGTGCCTATAGAGGAAACTGGAGAGGTAGCTTCATTCGTAGTGTTCACAGCCAGTGAATCAAGCTGTGGGCAAAGACTCTCCATCTCTGGCTCCTCAAAATTCATTCCGTCAGAGCTAGGCTTTCCATGAGCTTCCTCCAGCCTGAGTTCCAATACAGGTACAGTTGCCTGCTCATTACCCTTGCTTCTGGGTGAACTCTTCCTTTCCCAGGCCATGGACACTTTAGCTGTAGGAATCTCTTCCATTTCAATGGCAGAGGGAGACTCGTCAGACTCAGTTGCATCTTGGGCTTCACCCATCTCTCTTGTGCTAAAAGCTTCATGCACCAAAGGAACCACCATCTCCTCAACTACTGGAGCGTTCCTCTGCATTTCTTTGTGTGTGGTCCTCATTGTAACAACCTTCTCTTCTCTTTGCTCTGTACCAGTGGTTTTTGAGAGAACTGATGCTGCTTTCCTCTTTACTGCTGTTCCAGCTTCATTGGGTAAATTACTGGTCTTCACAGTCTTCTTCTCTTTCTCATCACCTGGTCTTAAAGCTATTTGTGAGCCACTAATATTGTTGGCATCATCCATGTATGTCTTGGAGTATTTAACTTGGCTTAATTCATTGGTTTTCGCCATTTCATTCTCTGTATCATCGTCCTTTGAAACAGACACCAGTGTGTCAGCTACAACCTTCTGCTCAAGTGCATCTGATAATTTATGATCTTTTGTTACCAAAGGTTTCTCTTGGATTGCTCTAATATCTTTAATTCCCATTTGGGACCTTTCAATGTCCACATTTACCCGATTCTCATTCATCTTCGGCTCTGGAGGAGTCAATTCCACGACCTCTGTTGCTTTGGGAATATCTGACTCAGTTTGCTGTGCCAGTGCTTCATTTTTTGATGTCAAAGTTCTCTCTGTAGACTCGCCCACTTCCATTTTGGTCATGTGGCTGCGAGCTACTGCAGGAGCCTCAAAAGCATCTCGAGCTGTTTTCAACCCCCCTGTCTCGACCTCTGCCCTTTTCTCTGAGCTCTCTGTGGCCTTCTTGCTTCTCTCTGATTTTGTCACAACTGCATCCAAAGACAACACTTTGTTAACCTCAATTTTACTATATTCTCTCACACCTAGTTTCTCAACTGATTTGGTCTCACCTTCCTCAGTCACCTTTCCTTCCTCTCCAGATGAACTTGCAAACCTTTCCTTTGATACTGCTAGCTGTAGTTGGGCTTTAAGGCTTGGGTCATGTATCCCACTGTCCTCTGTGCTCAAGGAGTCAGACTGACCAGAAGTAACGGAGAAGTTTCTGGAAGAGGGGTGACCAGAGTCTGGAGAACTGGTGCCATTTTGGGGTGTTCCATTTGATATTTTGGAAACATGTTTGATGTCTTCACTCTTGGGCTCAGACTCAATCTGGTCGACCTCTTCAACAGACTCAAACACCTGGAAAAACAAACCAAAGGGAAGCAAGCTACTCCAGGGGAAGGGGTTTTGAGAAGTGAAGAACTACCAGGAAAGAGTGTGAGGGTGAGGAACATCAATCAAAATAAAACCAGTTAAGTTTTAAAAACAATGGCAACTATTACAACAAATATTCATGTATTGGCCACAACATCAGTGTGAGGCTTACTTGAGTACCACTGCTGGAGTCGCTCTGCAGCCTGGAATCTCTTTGCCTGCCTGAACTACAGCTCTGCGAGGACTGAATGACAAATACAACACATCCTGAAGTAAATATTGCATAAAATCAAAAGCAAACATTTCAGTCTGGACTGAAAGTCTTCAATGCCTGCAAACAATATATTTTGGTCTTTGGTCTTTTGCGCTCACCTCATTACTGATGGTGGAGTCACGGTGCATTATTCTTTGTGTGGTGCTGTCTATACTCGCCCCAGACGAACACTTGGCTAACGCCACAGCGTGCTGTTCTTTTTCTCTCTGCCTAACAATGGCCTCACACCCCAGCCATTCACTCATCGTCTGCTCATAGCACGCTCGCATCTGCTCATCCACCTGCAGAGTTCAGAGTTTCAGAAATGGCAACACGTAAAGAGGAGATTATCTTACAATGAAAGCTACTTGATGGCAATGGAACAAGTGCTTTGATTCACAAACCATCTGAAATTTAATTAATCTTGCAATAGAAAGAAGGAGACTAAAAATAATTAAACGCCAAATTCCAGGGCAATCACTGGACATCTTAAAGAGAATAAAGACTAAAGTCATGTTCACATTAATTTTGCTGGCAAAAACTGGCAAAAAAAAACCTACATAGGGATTTCCCATGCAACATTTAACTTAGCAATGTAAATGTGACTGCACCTTAAAACTGTTTGGGAGGACAATTTTAACCAAAAAAAATGCACTAACCTCTTTTCTCTCAGCCTCAGACATCCCAAATTGGTAATGACCCAGCAGGAAAGGCCAGACTTCCTTTCGTAAAGAAGGCTCAACTCCACCGAAATAAACTAGCCTTAGTAACTCCTTCTCCTCATAGGTCTGCAAAAGAGCAAGTATACACTGACTTCCAAGCACAAAATGGTACAAATGGTACTTGAATTTATTTATATTTACATTTTCCCACCACTTTACTATGCTAATCAGTCAAATCATAAAAAATAAAACTAATTATATACACACATATAACAGTATATATATAATTATATATTATATATATATATATATATTATATATATATATTATATATATATATATATTCTATATATATGTACCATATGGGTTTGGGTGTTTAGAGTATAAATTAGTCTGCCAGTATAAGAACACTAACGATCACAGCCATAAGGGATTTTACATTGATTTTCATTATTTAGTGCCACCACTCTGGCACTCAGGCTCTCAATATTAGTCATCCAAACATACTGTTTATGTGATGAGAATGAGAGAACTGTGATTAGGGACAAATAAATATTAATGAGTATCTGGTGAAGACTCATTTGAACGTGTCTGCTTTGGACGCCAGGCAGGTTCATCATGTATATGTGTGTGTGTGTGTGCACGTACACTGCAGTCTTGAAGAAACTTCTGCCACACTTCTGTTGTGAGGCCACCATAGGTGTCAGTGGGCACTCTGGTTCCACAATAGTGTGATTGACAAGGCCAGACAGGTGAGTGCGTACCGTGGACAGGTGACGCCATAGGGCCAGCCCTGAGATGGCAATATAAATTGATTGATTGAATAAGGAGACACTCAAGAAGTGAATAATGTGACTATAAATGTATGAGTAATGAATACAAACATCCATAAAAAGCTCGAGAGATGATCTGGTTCTTCATATTGTCACACAGCAACTTCAGAGGGGCCCTGCAGATGAGATAATGTTTTTCCTTAAATATAAATGTAACAGTTATTTAATTGACATTTATAGTTTTTACATATAAACCAGGTGTTACTTGGGTATAAAGTAATCCCTAACTGTGATTTCTGAGTGAATTTAAATATAAAAAAAATAAACATAAATAAGATAATTACATTTAAATTCTTCTGCGTATGTGAGTACCTCAGACCATTATTCTTGTTTATTTGCAGGTTTCTTTTCAATTCTAATTAAATCCATCAAAATTACTTCTATAACTTCTGGACTATACAATATTACATTTTGTCATCGTACCGTTCATGGTTGCATCCATTGGGCGGTGCTCCATCAGAGAAACTACTCCGTGAACAGGAAGAGCAAGATGATTTCCTTGGTGTTGGGTGCCACATGTTTACTCCCTGATCTATCAATTCTGGAGCCACTAACAGACAAGCACACACAGAGAAATCTGATTATGCATTGAACATCTGGATACAAAAAGGAACTTATGTAGCCAAAAGCAGAGCAACAAGAACCCACTATTACACCCAGCTTAAAAAAGAAAAGAAAATATTGCAATAATATCAGTCTGCATGGATTTAACGAAGTAATAATGGTTGCTGTGGCCCACAAAATTAACAGGATCACATTTTAGGTCAGATTTAAAAGCCTCTATTACTGTTACAAACACACATGGGTCATTATATAGTAAACATAAATTTCAAGGCTCCCTGAAAACACTAAACCATTAGCCCACAATTAACCAAGGGTCACTGAATTTCACTGGAGGACGACTCCTGCACAAAACAGAAAACTTGCAGATTTAGAGGCCATAAAAGCAAGCATAAACCAGCAAGAAGTTGGTGCGTCAGACAGATACATGAACACATAGATGAGAGGTGGCATGGAGAATTACAGCTGGGCTCAGAGGTGGATGGGGACTCTCCCGGGCAGCTGCAGTGGTGCTTTGGCATCACCAGGGTCTGGCGTTTAGGAGGCCACAGCCCCCTGGAGTTCAGGGAGATAGATCGGGCCAGGAGTACAGTACCCAAGGAGAGATGGGAGGACTGGGTAAAAGTAACTGTAATGAGTCAAAACATTAAAACCAGTAAAACCAAAGGAATGTTTTTGATGGATGATGCACATAAATGGATAAAAAACTAAATGACAAACAATACCTTGATGGATACAAGAGGCCCTTTTTCCTGTTATCCACTTCTAAAAGCTGAATAATAGTCGTACCATAATCGGAAACATTTACTGGCTCAAGAGCTTGTTTAATACCAAGATTCAGTCTCTTACCAAATTCTGACTGGCTGTTTGGGAAAACAATGCGGAAGACATAATCTGTTGCTTCTTCCTCTTCTTTGTCTGAGACAGAGTCTGAGGATCCCTGTGGACATCTCTTCTTTAGCTTAGGAAATACTTTACCCTGGAAAAAGGAAAGTGAAGCATCAGTTCAAGATGCAATGACTGCAGATGACAAGCAATGCGCAGTGTAGAACGTAATTATGCACAATTAATGGCAAAATATTTACCCCATTCATAATTTATTTGTAACACACAAAGAATTGCATTTGAAGGATTGATCAATTAAGACATACAAATTACAGCACAGCGAGAGATTGTAATTGATCTTACAATAAAAATCTGCATAGCATCCTGAACCTGTAGCTTAAACAGCGAAGCATGGCGTTTGTTTGTGAAATAAGTATTTTATGCTCACCACTGCTGTATTTATTTGCTCAAAAAATACAATGAAAACTGTATAATATAATTACAACTTAAAGAATGTTTTCTATTTTAATTTATTTTAAAATGTTTTTTTATTCCTGTGATGGCAAAGCTAAAATAATTTCCAGCAGCCATTACTCCAGTCTTCAGTGCTGATTGGCTGCTCAAAAACCTTTCTTATGTTACACGGAATGTTGAAATCATTTGGTGTTGCAGCTTAATATTTTTGTGGAAACCATGATTTCTTTGATTGCATACAATTTCAAAAGAACAGCATTTAATTGTCAAAGAAATGTTTTAAAACACGTCTTTACTGTCACTTTTGATCAAATTAAAGCATCCTCACTAAATAAAAGCATTGATTTCTTTAATAAAAAAAAACTAAATCTTATTGCACGTGTAATGTACTGAGTGTAATGTATGAAGTAATTGTAAAAAGATTTTTTAAAAAAAAGCTAAAAACACTGTGATTTAAGGGTCATATCAAACCAAGTTGTCTTAGACTAAAACAGAGGATACTAATAAAAATACTTCTACTTTGGGCAAAATTTCAGATAGTCAAATAATGGCAGTTTTACACTCAGCATTTCAAAATGTTACTGGTCCACAAATGCTGAAAAGCTATAATCCTAATGGAAGAACAAACAATTGTCAATCTGTACATATTTGACATATTCTGAAATTAGAGCAAGTGTGTATATTGGAGGAAGGTCTATAGTAACATTAAATGTTGTACAGATCAATTTCTAACCTTTCCTCTTTGGGACCAAAGCGGAGGGTCTAACTGGCCATGAGGCAGCAGACCATTTTCCAGACAGGAGAGGAACTGTAGGAGGTGACCACCGCGGGGAAAACGAAGCGGAGGCCTTTGAATCCCATCCTGACTAACCAGAACCACTGTTCCCCCACAGTCCACTGCAGACAAAAATCCATACACAATGAATACAAAAAAAACAAAAAAAAAAAATAATATTAACTATGTTGATTGTTTTCAAATTGACATTTAAATGACACAGTCTCTTGCTATCACCTATTACTAGGTTAAATACATGATGTTTTGCACATAGTGAAATCCTCTTTACCATGCAAAACAATTCCTCTCTTAACAGTATCTAATATCTGAATCATCCTGATGTACTTAATATTGAAGCCATGACACAGCCTGTACAAAAAGGAATTATTCATTGCCATTATTAGCAGAATTACATTGCTTCATAATCTGAGTAAAGCCTCACTTTAAATTCTCATCTCTTTCCAGAAGCTCTCTCTCATCGGTCCACTGATATTGTGCTTGGATGAATATGAAAAGGGCAAGTACAACTGAGGATATTGGCTGAATATTTGAGTACACCCAAATGGAGACTATTAATGTTAGATATGCTTTTAACCTTCAGCAACTTTGTAGGGTCTATGAATGTTGTAGAATTACATACTATTACATTACGGTCATATTATATGTGTATGAATTATTTAAACTGATCTGTCAGAATTATGGACAAATAAGAAACTGCAGGATGTGTGTCGTTTGGCTGCCAGTTGGATGTTTTTCAGACTGGCATAATGTCACCTACCCTGCTGATGACAGTGCAGGTACACAATCTCCTCCAGGCGGATTGTCATGGCGTAGTCCCAGTAAACACTGCAGGAAAACAGGTTAGTGTTAGTTATTTAATAATATAAATACTTACATTTCAGTGTTTCAAAATTATTTTCATTTAACATTCAAAGAAAAAAATCATGCACTGTTTCAGTTTCATCATGAAGTTAGGAATACTTTTCCTTATTTTCTGGGATGAAAACTCATTAGGGGTAAAAAGGAGGATATAGGGAAAATGTCACTATATAGTTAAAAATATAAACATTGAACATTATACAATATTATATTAATATTGAAATATAAACATTAAACAAATCAATAAATACATTACTTCGCTTTCGAATGTTAAACCATAGAGCTTTTATTTTGGCAGAAATATGCAGGTTTTAAAGCTTCTCTTTTGTTGACAACAGATTTAGAAATGTTTCTCATTACTTAGAAAGATTTAGCACGGCGATTTTCACTGAAATGTGACAAGCTTGCATCCCTGTATTATGGTGGAACGAGCAAACCTTTAATATATTACATTTTATCATATCCTGTGATACTCCGATTCAAAGAGATAATTCATACATTATATTTTATTAAAAGAACAAATCAATGTTATTTCCTTTTTAAAAAGGGTTTATTTTGTTTATTCTGAGTCCCACCTCCTCTCATATTCGAGATCTCCCATGGAGCCGTTCATTAGCTGATTTGGCGTCCATTTCAGAGTCATGCAGTCAGCCGTCTGGTGTAGAGAGAGGTACCCTGGGATTGCTTCCATATCATCCCTCTGAAAACACCACAACAGAAGCCCACGTTATGAAGCAACTATAAACCTATAATCAATAATAAATGCTGCTCATACTATGTTTTCAGCAACTAGTCTTTGTTTGCACTTTTTGTAATAGCTTCTCTATTTAATTGCAATAAAACCAAGTAATTTAATCTTTAGATAAAATATGCAGTCAGAAATAATCCTCTAATGATCTGTCATAATTGACAGCTGTTTAATGCATTATTTACCGGCTGCACCAGTACGTTGTTCTTGCCGAACAGGAGGGTCGCTCTGGAATTCTGATGAAGAGACTCCACGTAGTCTCTGGCGGAGGGGGAGGGAGATGGCCTTTCATCCATACTACTACTGGAGTGTCTTTTCTGAATCTGGACCCACACATGCACACATTATTAAGAGCTGTGGGCAATCACTAACGTAATATGTTTCTACCTAAACATTACATCAAAGACTAATCTCACCAGACAATATACACAATAAACGTGATAAACACTAGCAAACAAGGTGTTATAGGAGATATTCATCTTGTTTTCCTAATAATATGCCTCTACATCTATCAGTCCAAGGTGGATAAATGTGTGGCCGCAGGTGAGTCATTAGATGTATACTTACGTCTCCTCTTTCGTATATCAAAAAGGCACTCAGCACAAAAAACTGGGCTTTTACAGATCACTAGCAGATATTTGTAATAAAAATACATCAGAAAACAAGCCCGGAGTGCAGTGCAGTCAGATCTATCAGAGACGAAAAACAAGCGCTGTGTGTCCTGCTGTTGTGTGGGTGTTGGCGATGGCCAGAGAGGGTGATCAGTCAGGAATCTGACGGCTGCGTTTGGTAATGGAGCTGGGTAATGATGTGAAACATATCTCTTGAGTGGAGGTTCATACTCTCCTCAGAAACAGCAACTACACTCAAATACACTGACCGCAGCATGACTCTTATGGACCACCCTCTTCAGAGGTCTGTGATAGAGTGAACTGCACTGATTTCAAAGGCTAAAACCTCACTGAACAAGATCAAATACACAAACTAAAAGCTCTTGCTCTGAAATATTCAGATGTCATTTATTTTGCCTTTGCTTTATCTATGTTATGTAGTATGTTGTGTAAAAAAATGATGTGCAACATCCTAAACAAGCTCAACTGTCATGCATTGAAAACTAACCAAATTACACAAGATGTTGAAAACACTGGTGCATAATACTGAAAAACAAGCCTTATTGGCTGTCACTATATATTATGACTTCAATGTGACATGCAAATTGACTGACTATAAACTGCTTGTGACCCCTGACATTTCCTTGAGGCACGGTTGAAAACATCAAGGGAATTTCAAATGACCTGAACTTTCAATTTGAAATGGCACTTCCATCTCGTTCAGACGCACAAGAGCTTTCAATTTATCTAATTTTGCCAAATGCGAACAGACTGAAAATATTAATGTTTTTATAAAATTAGCTCTCATTCTTGACCTTTTTAGGAACACATCATTTTAAATATTGCAGTGTTTATGAATACTTGGTGTAAAGTGCCATAACCCAGAATGCTAAGATCAATATATCACCCTGCACATAATAATTTTGAAGGTGATGTATGTAATTTCTGCACAGCACCAAAGAGAAATGCACATTTACTTGTACAGTATAAACTGGGATAAGATAAAGTGTTTCAACCTACAAAAAAAATGGTGTTAAACTCATTTCTACAATCACAGGTCACTCACGCAGAGAGCAGGTCTTTTTGTAGGTGAGTCTTGTCGGCAGTGACCACTGTGAATACGATGCCTTTGCACCAACTCGTCAGCTGAAGGATCGGTCCAAAAATGATCTGCCGTCTTCATTTTAGTGTACTCTAACGCACAGGGACCCACTAAAGATGAAATAAAGTGGAAAACAGATTATCTTCACAATGCCAGCAATACAAAAGAAACAATAAGAGAAAATAGCTCCGTACCAAAACCTAGTGTGCTGCCTCCCTAAATAGGCAGCTGCATTCTAAGGCAGCCTCCTAGCCATCAAGGACCCTTCATTAGTGAATGATTTGAAATGTTCCACATGGGCAGCAACTCTGTGCCACACAATTAGTGCTCTACATGGTTATCATGTTGCTAAGCTAATGGCCTGGTACTATTTTTTTTTCAGTAAATATTTTACTTTTCAGTATGTAATATTTATCTTGTCCACCAGCTTTATTTTTTCCATTGAGCTTATCACTGATTTCACAAGGTTTTAAAACAGCATAAATGACAATATGTCACCAGATGACCTGTGGCATTAAGAATGAAAATGATTTTTTTTAAAAAGCATGTCTACCTAACAAAGAGGCGAGGATAGGGCCGTCCACAGGATCCATTAGGATAGCCTCCTTCTCGTAAAACTTACTGAAACAACAACATCAAAAGTAACCATTTGTGCGCCGTTATGCAAATCTTCCCACATTGTGATGTAGATAAGTGGGGGCGTGTTAGAACGAGGCGTTTTAGGTTGGCATGGTTGACTCTTAACTTTTATACAGAATATCTCTTTGGATTTGAGACTTTAGTCTTTGCAACTTTACAGATCTTCTTTATGCACAAAGAGCTTGTAAACACTCCAAAGAGAAAGGAAAAATTGAAATCGCATCATATGAACCCTTTAACAAGTGGCTAAATGGGACTACAGAGGTTGTCTGGGACATTGAATGTAATCACACCGAACAGGAAAATTAATCTACTCGCTAGGCTGCTTTCACAGTCTTGTTGTTTTTATGATTGCGCCCCTGCAAACTGTTCTAACTCAAACTTTCAAATGTTTTTTGGAAGTGATGGCCATGCTGAAGTCATGCGACCATGGTGTTGTTTGTTCATAGCCTACATTTAGCTTTTTACGTCTGTATTAAGGCCTCAAAATTCATAAAAGTTGTTCATTTTAACAAAATGTGTAAGAATCATAAACATTTGTTGGTCACAGTTCTTATTTTCCGCAATAATCCAAAAGCCAATTGAAAAATCCTATTGGGTTTTTGTCGAGGTAACCAAGGGTATGTTAACTTTCGGATTGGTCTACAAAAATACGTCATCACTACAGCCTACTACAGCCTCTTTTTTGAGATATTAGTGGGATATTTTTCAGCATTTTTTGCTGGCTGGCAAATTCTAAGTGAGGGTGAAGTAAAGCATTGCATTAACAGTAGCCCAGTACATGCCATTCCATTTATAAGCTGGACAACTGGCTGAATAGAGAGAGAGAAAATGAAAGGGACAGACAGTGAGAGAGAGAAAGAGTGAGAGTAACAAACCTCCACCATCTGCCACTAATGGTGTTAGGGAAGCATCCAGAGAGGCGACTTGTAAAAATGCATAAACGTTAAGTAAAGAAAGCTGAGCAATATGGGACATGATTTTAGCAGAGTCCGTGTCAAAAGTGAAGAGCTCTGAGGGAAATTGAGGCACATAATGGAAACGTAATGGGCTTAGTGTCACTGTCGTGCAGACAAGCCCACGGAGGATGCCATCAGCGGCATTGACCCTCCCCCAACTCCAGTGGATTTATGGAAATTACCGGAATAAGGGACAAACAGTCTATACAAACAAACCGATACCATAATTCCAGCCTGTCTGTGGAATATCTAAAGAGACAGATGGATGATCTTGCTCTCGAGGAGGGATGCAGCTCTACAGACCCAGACCCGGCTAATGTTTCCCATTCCTCCACTTGAGCTCAGTTTTTATTCAATACGTCATACTCTAAAGATATAGTGATCCCACTATTTTTGAACAACAGTGTATCAGCTGTAGAACTTTGGGTAAAACAAAGTTTGAGGATTCCTATGTATTGGCTCTTTGGAAAGTGTTCAGAAACACTTAAAGTCACCCAGTGTATTTGTTGTTTTAAAGCATAAAAATTCAAAAAGCCAAAAATGAAATAATAACAGCATGAAGACATTGATCAGATGTACTTCATGCTATTTACCCTCCAGAGACCTCTAAGTAAAACCAATGTAATAAAGAATTGTGCTACATTTACTATGAACATTTACTACATTTACCCGGCAGCCATATCACCCTGTAGCCCAAGACTGGTTGCCCACTGAAGCTAAGCAGGGCTGAGCCTGGTCAGTACCTGGATGGGAGACCTCCTGGGAAAACTAGGTGGCTGCTGGAAGAGGTGTTAGTGAGGCCAGCAGGGGGTGCTCACCCTGTGGTCTGTGTGGCCGTTTGTGTTTTTGTCCTAATGCCCCAGTATAGTGATGGGGACACTATATTGTCAAAAAAGCACCGTCTTTCGGATGAGATGTAAACCGAGGTCCTGACTCTCTGTGGACATTAAAAATACCAGGATGTCCTTCGAAAAAGAGTAGAGGTGTAACCCCGGCATCCTGGCCAAAATTCGCCCATTGGCCTCTGACCATAATGGCCTCCTAACAATCCCCATATCTACTGATTGGCATCACTCTGTCTCCTCTCCACCAATAAGCTGGTGTGTGGTGGGCGTTCTGGCACACTATGGCTGCCGTCGCATCATCCAGGTGGATGCTGCACACTGGTGGTGGATGAGGAGATACCCTGACAATGTAAAGCGCTTTGAGTGCTAGAAAAGCGCTATATAAATGTAATAAAATATTAATAATAATGAAAGGAATAGTCTACCCAAAAATTTTAATTTGCTGAAAATGTACTCAACCTCAGGCTATCCAAGATGTAGATGAGTTTGTTTCTTCATTGTAACAGATTTGGAGAAACTAAGCATTACATCACCAATGGATCCTCTGCAGTGAATAGGTGCCGTCGATGAGAGTCCCAACAGTAATCCCACACGACTTCAGTCTGTCAGTAACATCTTAGAAGCAAAAGGTTTTGAGTTGTAAACACAAATTCATCAAGCCCATTTTTATCTTCATAAAACTTTCTTCTGCTAAAAACCGTCTTTCTATACATAACATTGCTTTCTCCAGTGAATTTTTTTTGTCTGAATCAGGAGAGAAATATGCTCAGATCAAGCATTTTTTTTACAAGCAAAAACAGTCCAAAACAGATTAACGTATAAACGTATATGTCGGTGGATTTTGATGTGAGATGACAAAAGGGGATGGACATTTCACTGGAGGAAGCCTTCTTATGGATTATGGACTCTTTTTGGATTTTGTCCAGAAGCGTCAGTTTAAAGTTAAAACGCCTTGATGGATTTCTCACAAACATGCAGCTTTTCACTTCACAAATGTTTAATTGATGGATGGATTGATGTGGATTTTTGTGATGTTTTTATCAGCTGTTTGGACTCTCATTCTGATGGCACCCATTTACTGTAGACTAGAGGATCCATTGGTGAGCAAGCGATGCAATACAAAATTTCTTAAAATCTGTTCCGATGAACAAACAAACTCATCTATGTCTTGGCAAATTTTTATTTATGCAACTATTTCTTTAATACTATTGTGTATTTAATGCCTGGATCCTAAACAGAGAAGCAAAAAGAGGTTTTAATATCCATCAAATCAGGAACAAAATTTGTGTGCTTATCAAACTTCCATTCCTCAACGTTTCTCCCAGTTTCAAATCATTTATATCACAATCGGCACAATGATTAACATCTACCATGATCCCGAAGCACTACTGTTCACATTTTATTGTCAAACTTGTTGTAATACAGCAGTTGAAAAACACTGAATTTCATGCATAGTAAAACCATTCTGCATTGACTTCCTAAAGAAATGTTTGCTGGAATATGGTCATGCTATAATTAAAGAACAGCGTATAATGGCAGAAAACCTCTAGAAAGCAAGTAAAAAAGGAGACACCATTGTAAGATTCCGTGTCTTTAATAGTAACAACAGTAACACATTCATTGGAATGTACCATTCTAGGACGGGGGAGGACAGGTTGTCTGAACTTAGCTGTTTGAAAATATAACATCTGTGCTGCACAGCCAAATGGAATCAATGATAGTAGTTCTAGAACTAGTGTCAGTTTGACATCAGGCATGTACCATTTGGATGAGCAGCACAGTTTGTATGAACTTTTAACTGGATGGTGATCATGTGGATTGGGTTTGATTTTGTGGAGTAAGATTTCACAGAGTGAGATTTAGCCTTTAGGAGCAGTGTACTGGCGCAGGAGAGAAGAGATGGCACTAGACTCTGTCACCTCCTCTGGAAGGGAACCTTCTTGATCTTTGATTGACGGGTCAGCTCCGGCCTTCAGGAGTAACTCAACGATTTCTGCAAACTCACAAGCTGAGGCTAGAGAAAGAGAGAGAACACAAGAAAGAAGTATTAATTCGGTTGGGTATATTTGCATTTTGTTGTATTTTGAACAAGGGAGTCAGAGACAGACACACTGCTAGAACAGCACTTTAGGGGCAAATGTTGTGACTTTATTTTCATAATAAGTCAACTTTTTGTGAAATTGTATTCCTTTATTCTAATAAAATTATGAAAACTTAATAACATTACATTTTGATTATTCTAAAAGTACTTTTTCGTCTAACTGCAAATTGTATTTTTTTAAGTGCACTGCTGAACTGATAAAATGATGCTGAGCAGATCTGATACAACACAATAATTCTTAATTTATTGATAGTTGTTTCATGCAAACAAACATAACTATTTAATAAAATAAATAACAATTATAACATGTTGTTACAGGATTTATTATTTAATATGTGTATATAAAAATATTTTGTGCTAATTTGAGGAATTAATAAAATAATATTTTTCTTAAAATTTTCCTAAATTTTAACAATATAATTTAAATAAAATTCTAGATGCTAACACTAAACATCTACCAGTCAAGGTTATTATAGTTAACTAATACTAAAACCATAAAAAATGGTTATATAACAAAATTTGTTACTATTTCAGGCAAATAAACATTAACTGAAATAAAAATAAAATATATTACAATATTTCAGCTAGTTGCCAAGGCAACACTTCTCATTTTAATTGGACTTACTAAAGAACTAAAAACTGAAATAAGAGTAATAAAAAAACACAATATAGAAAACTACTAAAAACTGTAATTTAAAGTAACTGTAAGTAACGTAAAGGACAAATGAAAACAGAATATCAAAATAAAAAAAAATAATTCAAAATATTATAAAAAAATATAATAGTATCCCGATACAAAATTAAACACTGCTACCAGTTCTTAGGTAGCATGCCACCTTAAAAAGAACTTAATCCAGTCCTGTTTTCTCTCTCGTACACTTAAAGTAATTGTTACAGTACGTATGAAGACTGAATGTGCAAGCTGCACCAGTAGTTGAGCAGTACGCTTGCATTTGTGCCCCATTGGCAGTTTGCACCCCATTAGGGGCGGCACTCCTGTAACCCTGTTAGTGTTGCCTGCCACGCTGACGCAGGGACATTCCTCTGAGCTTGAGTGCTTTTTTACGTCTCTGTCAACTACTGCCTTCTTTTAAAAAGGAGGGAGAAATGCTCTCCTTACTCTTTCTCTTAGGTGAGTGGCTGATGTCAGCAGGAAAACCCTGAGTGACAAGAGTGGCTTTTAACCTCAGACCCCTGACCAGGAGAGAATGAGGGAAGGGAGAGGAAAAGAGAAAGAGAAAGAATAAGACAGGAGGAGAAGGAGAAAGAGTAGGCAAGTACAAGAGTGTTCTGAGCATGTTGCTATGTGGTTGCTAAATGGATGCTTACTGGCCAAAGTCAAGAGAGCCCAGCTCAAGAGGGCAAAGTCTCTATGATATCTGGTCTCTATACACGGATCAGGTCCCACTTCAGTGTACACTACCGTTTAAATGTTTGGGGCTGGTATGACTTTTAAGTGTCTCTTAAGCTCATCTAATCTGCATTTTTTAATAAAAATACAGTAAAAAAAACAGTAATATTATGAAATAATATTACAATTTAAAATAACAGATTTCTTTTGAATACATTTTAAAATGTAACTTCTTTTGATGCAAAGCTGAATTTTCAGCATTCAATACTCCAGTCTTCAGTGTCACAGGATACTTCAGAAATCATTCTAATATTGCTGATTTATTGCTCAAGAAACATTTATAATTATTGTAAACCCCAAAAGGTTTCGTGCTGTTAAATTGTTTTGGAAACCACTATTACATAGAAAGTATATAGGAAAGTAAACAAAGAAAGTTTTTTTTCTTATTGTATGGCAGAAAAAAAAATAGACGAAAATATGATATATATAATATATATATATATTATTTATTTATAGGTTGTGACGTGACATGGCATTTTCACTGTACCACAAGATAAAAATGAAGATAATTAATACTGTCGTTATTTAAAATGCAGTAAATCATTAAACATTTCTTTGTCCTACATGGACCTGTTGTTATAAAAGCTGCAGTGTTATTAGAATTGTCCTATGGTGTGACTGTCTCAAACATTCAATAAATTACAACTTTTATAAATAAAAAAGAAAAGCATAAAAATGTTAATAAACACCTCCGGCATAATTGTACAAGTGTCTATTTTAGTAAATGGCAATCATTTTTTTCATCCATATATTTCTGAAAGCGTAGGAACTTTATATATTTTGTCTCTGAAAAGCATGTCCTATGGTGTGACACCATATCCTGATTTTAAATCAGCCAATTACAGAACAAAATTACATTAGTTGAAGGACTCCATTCATGATCGTGTTATGAAGCCCCCTGTGAAGCCCATGACATGCGCACATGGTCAATTTTCGTCTCAGAATTGTTCAAATATTTAACCTTTTTGGAACCACTACAAAAGTGTTACGTTTTGTTGTCCTTTGGTGTGACACCCCTAAATTATAATTAAAAACTGCATGTTAAACTACATAATCATGGAAAATGACGCAAATGTGTCTGGCTAACCGCTAATGACAGGTTAGCTTGGAATAGCAAGGTCATTAATTGACAGAAAAAGGCTGAAACGTCCTGTGGTGTGACAGAAAATGTCCACCGGTGTGACGCCTGTACTGTCACACCACAGGACAAAGATGTCACACCAGAGGACAAGGTCTCTTTAAAAAGCGTTTTTTGATAATTTACAGTGTTCTTAAAAGCAATAATTACATTAAACTATTCTCTGATGTTTTTGCAGAAAACTTGTACTGTTATAAAATGTCATGAAAATAAGTATAAAATGTGATACTATGTTTTTGAGACAGAAAGAATTGAGGGAGAGAAATTACTGGAAGAGAGAGGACATGGAAATATAGACAGAAAATTAACAGGGATCCACCTAAGAGAACGATGCAGAAAGTAAATAGAATCAAAATGATGCCTTAAAAAGAGTAGCCATATAGTTTTAAAAATTTCATTCACATCTTGATGAATATAGTTTGAATATCAATCATATTTAGCTGTGCCACACATGTAGCAGGGGGGCTAGAAAAGTTTCAGTAACATACTGATTGACTAAGAGACTGAATTCTGTTGATGAAAATTATTTTTTGTTTTGTTTAAAAAAACATGTTGATATTGTTTGTATCAAAATTAAACTTACTTTCTCGTTTGACATCTTCAAAATTAAATAGAAATAATTTAATAACTACCATTTCTGTCCTTTAGTGTGACGTAATGTCCTATGGTGTGACACACATAAAAAAACCACAGATTTGTTTTTATCTCAAAATAAAAAATAAAAAAACTGTTGAGTATTGTAATAGGGGGATATGAATATCACTCATCTTAAAATTGTATAATTTTCTGCAGTTTTTAACAGATGACAGAAAAGTTTGTCTTGTTGCCAAAGTTGGTCCTGAAATTGTCCAACAAGTCATGGGGGAAAAAATGATGTTAATTATAATTTCATATTAAATAAATAACACTATATGAAAATAAGCGTCTAACAATGAAGATAAAACTCTCTCATGCTATTTATATATTATTAAGAGTTTTTTTTTCTTAATTTTTGCTGTCACACCATAACAAATGTATGGTACAGTTCAGTGAAAATGTTAAGAAAAAACAATGAAAGAATTGACAAAGTTAGTGACATTTAGTGCATTTCTTCTTCAAAAATGGTCTTTTGCAAAATAAGCATTTTTTACTGCCTATTTGTCAACTACCCATATATATATATATATCTAATTAAAATGCAAATCAAATGATTTTAAAAATTAATTCTAAAAATAAAAATAAGAAAAGGAAATTAAGTATTGTGTTACAGTTAATATAGTTATATACAGTAGGTACGATAAATAGCTTTTGCTTCTCTGTATATCTAAGCTTTGGATAAAAGCGTTTGCTAAATGATTAAATGTAAATGTACTAATAAAGATTACTGCCTTAGCAAGCTCCACTAGCAAGAAAAAGTAATGTAAGCACAAAACCTCATAAAGGAATATTTCCCCCCAAAAATTAAAGCCATTTTTCAATCAGTCATCATTTACTCACCTTCATGATGTTCATATGACCTTCTTTCTTGTGTGTAATAAAAGTAGATGTAGAAGGTCCAAGCTGCTCTTTTCTATGCAATGAAACGTGATGGTGACCGGTGACCTTGGTGGTCCTTAGTCCCAATTTACTTTATTGTAAGGAAGATCTCTTTTGGAAGAAAGTCATACAGGTTTTGAACAACATGAGGGAGTGTAAATGATGACAGATTTTTAATTTTTGGGTTAACTGTCACTTTAAGCAGGAAGCAGAAAAGGAAAACATTCATATAGTCCATTTTTTTTGTTACTGTATTTTATTTTAGGCACGCGTACGGGTCCTTGGGCCGTAAAGCCCCTCGCGCCTCTGGGGAGCCGTAGAGAAGAAGAATAATTTACAGTGTGCAGTAAACCCCTCAATTAATCATGTGTCAGCCGCATGGCCCCATACAGGGAGAGGTGGAAATGAATTTTCATTCTGTGCTATTCGTCTCTCTTGAGTTCATCGCTTATGTTTATTAGTCACTTTTTTATATCCCATCCCCCCCATCATTTTTCTGCTCCCCCTCCCCAAGGGGCGATCGTCGATGTCCACCCTGCCATGCGACCAACCAGAGGACAGATGGCAAACACACACACACACATAGAGAACAAGGGCCTGGAGGCCACCCATGTGTAGTGTCACGTGACAGAGGAACACTGTTGATTTCCTCTGGGACAATTGGTGATTATTACAGGTTCTATTTACCACACGTGTGGCTGTGGACAAATGTACCCCTGCTCACACACACCTACCTTCCTCCTGTAACCTCTGAAGTGAAGCTCAAAAAGAAATTCATCAGAATCTTTTTTAAAGATTTAAAAAGCTTTTTGAAGATTTAAGGAAAAAAGTGTTAATTTATTCTTTTTTTTTTTTTAAAGAAATTAAAACTTTTTTTCAACACGGACACATAAAATGGATCAAATAGTAAAGTAATCGATAGTAAAGACATTTATAGTTAAAAAGTTTCTATTTCTAATAATGCCATTTGAAAAAATGGAATCACCGGTTTCCACAACAAAAATTATGCAGACAAACTATTGTTACCATTAATAATACTAATAATAAGAATAATAATAAAGAATGTTTCTTGAGCATACTGGAATGATTTCTGAAGGTCCTGTGACACTGAAGACTGGAGTATTGAATGCTGAAAATTCAGCTTTGCATCAAAGGAATAAATTACATATTAAAAAACATGTTCAAATAGATTTATTCATATTATTTTAAATAGTAATATTCACTGTATTTTAATCAAATAAATGCAGCCTGGCGGAGTTTAAAAGACGTCTTTTAAAAAAAACAGTTAAAAAACCTCTTACGACCCCAAACTTCTTGAACGTAGTGGATAATAATGTCTCGTCGCTCAATTTGGAAAAACGAACAAAATATTGTGTTCACAGTAATGCATATTATGTCAAATGCACTGTGTTTACCAACTTTGCATAGTCATGTTAAAATAGAAGTTGAAAAAGTTGAAAATTGAATACAACCAGTTACAAATAAGATCTGTAAGCGATTTTATCCCAATATTTTTGTTGAAACAAATAGTCAATAGTTTTTAAACAGTGTTTTAAAACATTTATTCCCATGTAAAGTTTTGCTCCTTGGACTTTAATTGGCAAATGCTTCTTTTCACAAACTATGGAACGAACTGAAATTGTTATATTCTTTTATTTTCATTAGACAGCATCTGTGACATAAAGCTAAACTTTGGTTGCCACAGCATAGTTCTATTCTTACCATAGTGCAGTGCGGTCTGTCCTTCATCATCCTGGGAGAGAAAAGAAAGATGTTTGGAGTTATAAAAGACATCGAACAGTACAACTACTCAACTATTGTGAAACTCTTTAGAAACTTTCTAATCTGTATCCATAATGACTTCGACTCCAAAAAGAACCATAAAACAAACAAACATGATCAAGTGTAAGGCCTGCCTATTGAGTTCAACTACCGCCACATGATACAGCCTAAAACAGGTGATTTTGACTTTGAAAGGATTAAGAACACAGATTAAACATTGATTTCCTGTCAGATAAACAATCAGATCCTTTAACCTCCAAAACCGACTTTTGAACGAGTAACCAGGATCAGAGGAGCTTGAGGACTTTGTTTAGGTGGATACATAAACCAGTTTAATATGAACAAACCTTTGACCCGCGTGCTCAACGAGGCTATGAGGCCATCATGCTGTATGTGTATAAAGGTCTAGGATGATCTATTCATTGTCCCCTGCAGGGACCGTGTCCGATGCATTAGCCACGGAGACTGAGGGCATCACACAACAATAGATGCTTATACAATAGCCCCAATCTGCCTGGAGTGCTGGTGACAAATTGCCACAGCTTGTGGTATCAGAGGTGCGATGCAGAGAAAGCCATATCTAAGGCAAGGATTAAGGATCCTGTGTGTGTGGATATAAATCCAGTGGAAAGCAACACTCAAGGGGTCGGGAAGTTCTGCGGATGACAAGTGTCGTCGGGCTAAATTATATTTTAATTGCCACTTCAATGTGCCTTCTCACCCTAATAATGATGACAAATGGCATTATTGTTTTGGCTGGGTGGTTGTTGGAGATCATCAGAACCCAATGAGAACTACAGAGGGTTTTTATGGCATGTCGCACGTTTGCACCTCTGACACAACATCAGCCTGCATTATCCTCCATAGACAATTTCATTAGCCCACAGTACAGACTCATGTACAGAGGATTTACTCTACAAGTCATAGTGATTAAATAGGCATCTGACAGTAGACTTGTTGAAAAGCTTACAGTGCAACACTAACAAGCAAAAAATACAGAACTATTGAATAAAATAGAGCATTTTAATTAATGCTGAATTTAACACGTTACTTTTCAGTACCGAGTTAAATATAAGCATATTTAATATATTTTCCAGAAACGTCGCACCTGACTAGAAGTCACATCAGGTCAAAATGTCATTGTTGAGAGAATTTTTTTTTTTTACAAACATTATAAACCCTACAAACTTGTATTTTAGTTCCTTTCACTCCACAATTTTAACACTTTTCCTTATTTTTTTTCGTATTCAGAATAGAACAGAAATTTGAAAATCAAGTATAAATGAATATAAATTAGTCTATTAGTATAAATTACATATATTAAGTGGCATTCTGTATAAATAACTTTAATTATAAACACAACGCAAAAACTAATTTTAAGTGAACGTGAAACAACCGGCATGTAGGAAATGCGCAGTACAAATAAACTTGCACTCACGTACTTCATGCGCATGTTTTGCGTGCTTTTATCTTATAATCGTCATTTATTGCGACGTCTAACCCTTTACTGCTTCGGGTTGCCTTTACGGGATATAGTAGTCTCCCGTCGCCCGCGAGTGCCGCTCTGAGACTGCCAGACATGATGTCATGTATTGTAGAACTGGATAAAAAAATCCCCTCCCCAAACTATACACTATAGCTGTGTTTGTTTTATTTTGCCTTATGGTTGCCCACACAACTATCTGGCCTTTATTCTTCTTAGTATTACATCCTTCATCCCTGTTTACCCGCCATCTTGGATGGATTTTTTTCCCACTGAGCTTGTTGCAATGTATTCTGGGAAACATGATGCTACTAAACAAGGTATTTTGCGGATTACTTTTTTGAAACAGACTTCACATCAGGAGAGCCTATAATGCCTTAAAAAGTGTTTTGGAATAGCCATTATCAATTATCCAAAAGTGATGCTATCGTTCACAACCTTGTTCTTTTAAGCTGCAACTGAGTGACATTTCTTCTCCAAAGCAGTGAGCCAAGGCTGATGGCCTTGTCAATCTGGTGCTGCTAAAGTCTGATCCCATTGTTCCTAATAGAAAAATCTTCACCGCACCAGGGCCAGGGCTCTCAAATGATCCTAGAGTCAGATCCTATTGTTTATGGAGAGGCGAGAGAGCGACTCCAGGGGCTCTCTGATTGGATTAGCTGGTTAAAATCCCACTAGACGAACAGAATACTGATGCAGTCTCTCTACTCACCTCTCTGATACAGTTACTTCTCTCGAAATAAAATGCGACAAGACTGTTAAAAAAAAGACATAGCTTTTTTGTTTGCAAAATTAATAAAAAATTTTATGTTTTAATTTTCACATTTTCTTGTGATGCAAGAGAAGATAAGGACGCTCATCCTAGCGTTGACCATAGTTCTCACCAAAATACCATAGTTACTACAGTAATTTTTGCAAACGGTTTGATTTTACAGTTGCAACAATAACTATTAACTATGTTATTCTGGTAGAACACATCTTTGTACGGGAAACATTGTAATATAAAATCATATTATAAATATATTTCTAAATATAGAAATCAGTCAATGCACATATTTTAGCGTTATGACACGCACTGTAAAAAAAAAACTGTAGGAAAAAAAATGTGCAAACTTCTTTTTCCTTCTCGATAGAATAAAGAGTGGCAGATGTTTATGCGAATGGCCGATACAGTATATGGAGATGCACATAAATACATATAGCCATAATTAAACAGCGAGGGCTTTACAAAACATAATCTTCTTTCATTAATCTTGTATGCAACATCCGCATCGGCCCAGAGCGCTGGTTCACAGCTAGTGCATGGAGACAAGAGGCAGTGTGTGGATGGAGACAGCAGACAAACAGGTTGGCTATCACATAAACTACTATGATTCATGGGAAATGGATATAGACATACACATGTTAAAGCCAGTCTATCCACACCTAGTTTATGTTTATAGTTTTAGAATAATTGCAAAATCATCTTATATTTTAACGGTTCAATCCTGGGATTCACTTTAAACAGTACAGAAGGAATTTACATGTATGCTAGACACTTACACTTCACTATCTGATCCAACTCACTCGTAAGAAATCAAAATATATAAAATCAAATAATTACATATAAAATAAAAAATATCAGGCTAATTTCCAGTGTTGCAAATGAAATAACATTTTTTTAAATGGAGCATTTAAGGTTCTATAGCAAAAAAAAAAAAAAAAGCCTCTGTGTGTGTTAGTGATATGTGGTTCATGTATGTTTGCAGCGCATGCTTATAGTATTTATGTGTGTGTGTGAGGGGGTCAGAGACTAATGTCTCTAGAGCAGTCTGATGGGATCAGGCATAAAATGGATTGTCCTCCATTTGGTTTTCAAGGGAGAAGCAGAAAAGTCAAGTACGAAGCCAGCATAGCATTTTTCCCAAGCAAACTTTATCCTAATCAGGAAGCTACGTGGAAAGAAACTCCTAGACCTCTAGGTTTCCTTGCGTTGCAGAAAAAACATACAGTAATCCCTCAGACACATAAGTGAGAGAATGCTATATACATCTATATATATATATTTGTATACAAAAACCAATTCACATCCCAATGTGGATCATAGAAACTTATATTATTGAAAGACAGGAAAAAAAGCAGTAGGGTTCAAAAGTCCATGATGAGAACCTGTGATTCCAAATTTAAACACATTTTTCTACTCTTGTTTTTATGCTGACAATAGCAGGAAGTTAAATTCATATAATAAAACAAATTCAAAAATAAAACCTATTAAGCAGCACAAGTGTTTTTAAGATTGATAAACAGAGATGAGCACCAAATCAGCGTATTAGATGATTTCTGAAGGATCATGTGACACTGAAAACTGGGGTGATGGCTGCTGAAATTCAGCTTTGCATCACAGGAATGAAATTGCAAATTAAAATATATTTTCAAATAAAAAACTATAATTTAAACTGATTAAATAAATGCAGCTTTTCTGAGCATGAGACTTCTTTAAATAACATTTAAACAATCTTACCTTACCATATACAGGTTGGCATACAAGCTTATAAAATCGAAATTCTTCTAGTCACACCAACAAGCCATCACAGACCGGCATCAATGTACCAGAACACTTCTCTTTCCCATCACTGTCATTCTGTGTATTTCAATCCATTCAGGTAGCATAGTCCAATCAGATTAACCCAAAGAGGAATACCTCAAAACAGCCCTCTGATGCAAACACAGAGGGGAATTTCACAGGAAGAAAGAAAGCGAAAACAACAATATAAAAGAGATTAGTGGAATAAGTACAGTGTATCAGGATAAAGTGAGGAAAAAAAGAGAAATAGTGAAGATGAGGTGAAATGTAATAGTAAAACGGATTAGAGTATGTTTAATGTTTCTGCGGCGTCTGTGGTAGTGACTGTACAGTTGCACCATCTGTGTAGGCTTCAATGGGAGCTGGCATACATACGCTGCCCACCAGGTCACTAAAAGCTTTCATGTTTTCAAACCAGCACAACCCGGCGGCTCCCTGTGGCATATGGTAGGTGTGCTGGGAACCACCATCACAGCTTTATCTAGTACGACTAAATCTCTCACAGGAACACCCTTTCTCTCTTTATCTCCCTCTCTCGCTTGCTTTCTTTCCCTCTGCTGTCCCGGACAGAAACATTAAACAAATGGGGAAAAATGCACATGCAATTATGATTTATGATGACTGTATTCAGGGAGCACAGGGGTTTTTTAATGACCCTGGCAGTAGACAGGAGGAGGAGAGAGGGATAGACAGAGGAGTGAATCGATATAACCACACGGCATTCATATGCAGATACGCTTATGATGAGCAGGTGCCATTAATCAGAGCATTCAGAAAATGCAGCCGTATGCATGATCATAACACCTACGGTCTTGCACTGATATAATACAAGATTTATGAATATCTGGGTTCCTTTACAGCACAGAAGTTCTTGATGATCTGTTGCATATATTAAACTGAAGATATTCAAGTTGCGAAGAGGAAACAGTTGCATGTAAACATGTATGGTTATTGCTATTATGCAGCATCTTTATTAATGTTAAAAAATGAATAAGCTGGTCTAAAATTTAAGGAGATATTTCTATAAAAGTGTAAAATAAACTTATAAAAAGAAATATGCTTTTTTCCCAGGCACTTAATTTGATTTTCTTAAACATTCATAATTTCAGCTTTGATAATATTAAGAAACATTTCTTGAGCAGCAAATCCGCATATTAGACTGAGTTCAAGGTCATGTACACTGAAGATGGAGCTTGATACTGAAAAAACTCAGCTTGCAATCACAGCAATAAATTACATTTTAAAATAATATAATAATAATAATGACCATAATATTTCACAATATTAATGTTGTTTAACTTATAAAATGAATCAATCCAGATAGAAAGTTTTAAAGTGAGAAACACCAATTAATACCACAAAATATCAAAGAATTCATTAACTTGATTTTTTTAAATACTTATTTATGTTTGTACTGTTTTCTCACCATAAATTATGCAATTTCCTGAAGGATGATGTAATTAAGGACCTTAATAGATTAGCAATTAAAGGTCCCATATTGTACACCTTTCTGGAGTTTTATTTGAGGTTTTGATGTCCTTAAGAATATATATTTGCGGTATAAGTACCAAAAAACATCTCAATATATTTTTACAGCTCATCTCTCAGGAGCTCTGCAAAGAATAGGTAGATTTTGGCCTGTCTAATTAATATACATGAGCCTCTCTTCTGATTGGCCTGATGTATTCTGAGTGACGCACGGCCAGGCCAAACACAGGAAACTAGAGTCAGCCAACGTCACAGCGCTAGCTGGAGGAAGCAAAACAAAAGGGAAACTGGAGGCGGCCCATTCAAACCAGCGCAGATTCAGTTAGATAAGGAGTTTAAAATATCATCTTGTTGTGATGTTGGGTGCCAGAATCGATGTAATACAGCCTCAAATTAGAAATCTGATCGCATATCTGCTACCACAGCCAGACAAAAAAAACGACGACAGCTGTGGTTAAATGCGATAAAACAAGCTGACTGGACAGAAACGATCGTCAAAAAATGCTCGCATTTGCAGCGCACAATTCTTATCAGAAAAGGTTCAATAAAGTATTGTCATTTGTTGTTATGGGCGCGTCTACAGATTTCTTGCCATATGTCATTGTTTCTTGCATCTCACGACTATGTCACGTATGAAATAATGTCTCTGTGAATGTGTATAAAACAACAAACTGACAATTAATATATAATCATTTGTAATTGTATATACAAACCCAATTCCAAAAAAGTTGGGATCGTACAAATTGTGTGTAAAAAAGGAATGGAATAATTTACAATTCTCATAAACTTATATTTTATTCACATATCAAATTTTAGATAACATATCAAATGTTGAAAGTGTGACATTTTGAAATGTCATGCCAAATAATGGCTCATTTTGGATTTCATGAGAGCTACACATTCAAAAAGTTGGGACAGGTAGCAATACGAGGCCAGAAAAGTTAAATGTACATATAAGGAACAGCTGGAGGACCAATTTGCAACTTATTAGGTCAATTGGCAACACGATTGGGTATAAAAAGAGCCTCTCAGAGTGGCAGTGTCTCTCAGAAGTAAAGATGGGCAGAGGATCACCAATTCCACCAATGCTGAGGCGAAAAATAGTGGAGCAATATCAGAAACTTTCTCAGAGAAAAATTGCAAAGAGTTTGAAGTTATCATAATCTACAGTGCATAATATCATCCAAAGATTCAGAGAATCTGGAACAATCTCTGTGCGTAAGGGTCAAGGCCGGAAAACCATACTGGATGCCCGTGATCTTCGGGCCCTTAGACGGCACTGCATCACATACAGGAATGCTACTGTAATGGAAATCACAACATGGGCTCAGGAATACTTCCAGAAAACATTGTCGGTGAACACAATCCACCGTGCCAATCACCGTTGCCAGCTAAAACTCTATAGGTAAAAAAAGAAGCCATATCTAAACATGATCCAGAAAGCGCAGGCGTTTTCTCTGGGCCAAGGCTCATTTAAAATGAATTGTGGCAAAGTGTAAAACTGTTCTGTGGTCAGACGAATCAAAATTTGAAGTTCTTTTTGGAAAACTGGGACGCCATGTCATCCGGACTAAAGAGGACAAGGACAACCCAAGTTGTTATCAGCGCTCAGTTCAGAAGCCTGCATCTCTGATGGTATGGGGTTGCATGAGTGCGTGTGGCATGGGCAGCTTACACCTCTGGAAAGGCACCATCAATGCTGAAAGGTAGATCCAAGTTCTAGAACAACATATGCTACCATCCAGACATCATCTCTTTCAGGGAAGACCTTGCATCTTCCAACATGACAATGCCAGACCACAAACTGCATCAATTACAACATCATGGCTGCGTAGAAGGATCCGGGTACTGAAATGGCCGCCTGCAGTCCAGATCTTTCACCCATAGAAAACATTTGGGGCATCATAAAGAGGAAGATGCGACAAAGAAGACCTAAGACAGTTGAGCAACTAGGAGCCTGTATTAGACAAGAATGGGACAACATTCCTATTCCTAAACTTGAGCAACTTGTCTCCTCAGTCCCCAGACGTTTGCAGACTGTTATAAAAGAAGAGGGGATGCCACACAGTGTTGAACATGGCCTTGTCCCAACCTTTTTGAGATGTGTTGATGCCATGAAATTTAAACAACTTATTTTTCCCTTAAAATTATAAATTCTCAGTTTAAACATTTGATGTCATCTATGTTGTATTCTGAATAAAAATATTGAAATTTGAAACTTCCACATCATTGCATTCTGTTTTTATTCACAATTTGTACAGTGTCCCAACTTTTTTGGAATTGGGTTTGTATATACATTGTGATTAATTGTGGCTGGAACAATGTAGCTGTAAAAATAGTTGCCTGCTGAAATTGAAATATATACACATCATCATGACTAGATAGACACGGTGAGTTTGTCTTTACTATACATGTTAGATGTGATCCACCTCATAGTAAAAATCCTGTCAGATCGTCCATCCTTTGAGTGAGAGAGTGTAATGTTACAGGTCGGCCGATCTGGTTTCGTGGTTAAAGTTAACATTTTCGACATGTTTCCGTGTTGTTGTTGCTCAGTCAGCAATGGCATGGACGCAATGTTGTCTGGGGGTTTGGCAAAAGGAGAGTGGGACGGTGGGCGGTGCTCGGGGTGGTGACTGAGTAGTTCTGACGTCAACTTTTTACGGAAGTCACAATGGTTCGTGAAAATAGCTAGAACTTTAAGCAGGCTGCGTGAATTTTACTGTGGACTAACTGTTTTGAAACCTATATGGTAGTTAAATAGCAGCTAGACCTCAGTTATCATGAAAAAAGACAGGAAATTTCAGTTTTGACAATATGGGACCTTTAAAACAAGATTCTCAAAAATAACATGGTTTTGTTTAAATTTTTAGATTAAAGGAAAAAAAAATTAAGGAACACCTGAAATAATTCTTAATAAATTGCTGGTGTAAGTGCATAACACCTGCGGAAAAATAAAAAAAACTTCTCAAACCCAAGTAGAAAACAAACACTCCTATATTTACGTGTGATAGTGTTATTAAAGAAAACTAGAGAAAACTTTACTTAAAAATAAGTTTCATATTTTAACCAACATATTGACACATGAAAATACGGCATAGTAGGACTGACCCATGGGAGTGTGCACACAAGGGTACTTTCTAGTTCGAGAGTTGTGATAAAAGGATCAGGTGGGTGGACCGCTCCTAATTGAATCTATTTCACCTCTGTGTGCAGTGTGTTAACCTTGCCAGCCAGTCTGTGTGTGTGAGGGTTAGCCTGTCAGTGCATATCACTCAATCCCAAAATGTCCCTCTGTAAAGATAAGGTCAGGCTTTTCCCCTCACAGTACCATCTCAAAACACTCAAGCATCTCGACTGAGGGCATCCATCACACCACAATCAATTCTAAACATAATGCAGATGGTGGGTATAATACTACATTATAAGAGATAGATATGAATCTGAAATCTGATTGGATGGTTTGGATCCACTGTAAAAAAAAAACGCACATCAATTCTGTATTAATGCAGAATGAGTCTATATACAGTATGAACAGTTTCACTCACAGTTTGGATAATAAAATATATTATTTAATGGATGAAATTATTGCAGTGTAATTATTTATTGAACATTGGTCAATTGTTAGCATACTACTGTTGCTGCCATTGCATAAAATAAATAAATCTTACTTTACTAAATCCTTATTCCTGAGAATAAATATGCACCTAAATTGAAATTAAAAACACTGACATTATTTGTATGCGGATGTCTTGCTTGTCTTAGAAGTAAAAAAAAACACAAAACGAGAGAGATAAGGAGAGATATGGAAAGGCGTAGACAAGGAAACACTTATGGAGGACAAGGCTGTTTAAGTTGGCTGTGATATTCAGAGGGAGATTGATTAGTAGCAGCATGACTGATTGATTTTTTTTTCTTTTACAGTCAATCCTCGAGGCAGAACAGCGTTCACCTCTCTTCTCTCTAATGCACAACAGCATACGTATGTTAATCAGCTGCATAACCAGCACTCACGCCTTCCTAACAACTGCATTAAATCATTGTCTGGGGTTTGTTTTTGTTCTTTTGAATTAGTGACTCTCTTTTCCCATTGACAGTCCTTGGGTAAATGCAGAACATTTAAAAAGAAGCGCAAATGAAAACAAAACACATTTGTGGAATTCAGTCCCGCCCCCCTCTTGTCAGTGTCTGCGTCCACCCCAAGGGACGTCTTAGGATCCATTAAGCAATTTCGCATGAGCCAAGAGTGGTGGAGAATTACCATGGGCAAGTCCAGGATCATCAGAGCAGTTCAAAAAGAAATACATAAAATAAATAAATGCATAAACCGCTCTAATATGAAAATCAATGTTGCAGGCGCAGCTAAATCGCTGTGGGGGGAAAAACTAATAAACCACAGGGCAAGTTTTGCCCCTGCTGGGAAATATGCTCAATCTCTCTCTCTCTCTCCCTCTTTCTCAGCACACAGCTGTGGACAGCTTTAATGTCCTTCACAATTTATGTGGATGGTTTGAAAACAGAAAGAAAACTGTTGAGTGTACGTATTGTGGCAAGGCGGCAGGAAGAGGGAGAAACAGATGGTTCTGGAGAGGCTTTTCATCAGAGGAGTTTAGCTGCCTGCGGCTAGAATGAAACACTTCGCTGAGACTGAATTGAACCTGCTGATAGCGTCGTTTATTTTCACGTGCTTTCTGCATTTTAGCACATGATTGACTGAAGGAATTATGCAAATCAGGAGATGCCGCAAAAATATGTGCGGAATTGCGTGATTTTGGGGCAGGGCATTTTGCAGGCCAGTCTGGGGTACTTTAATGCAGCAATGTGCCAGTGTTTTTTGGGGCCTGACTCATAGATCGATCAGGACTGACCTGTGACCCTGCTGTGCATTTCCTGTCTAGTCTCATATTTCCAGCACTGCATGCTCCTAAAATATGAATGTTAAAGGACATCTGGAGTGAAACAAGGGGTTTCCCCCTTTTTTATTTCCCAGAAGCTCTCACACACTGACAGGAGTGTGTTATCTCTTTCTGACAGGATGTACCGACGGACCTCCAACATGGTGGGGCTGAGCTATCCGCCCAGCGTGATCACGGCCTTGAAGGTAATGGAACGAGCCAATCAGATTCTAGGTTGTGACCTCAAATGCACATATGCACAAACACACGCACAACCTGGTCACAGCATGAATGCGGGACGTGTGAATGCGACACATTTTGTATGCACAATAGCTTATGTGAGAAACAACAAGGGCGAGATGGCAAAATCAAACCGTCTCCAGGTAAACAGCCCTGTTTAATCAACCGAAGTGCACAATTGATCTTTCCCTCGGCCAGCTGGGTTACATGGCACACACACACGGTTTAGACAGGACAGAGAGATTTTAGCCTCTTTTTTGGATACTTGTATAATAGAATGGAGCATATGTGGACAACAGAGATTTATTTTTATCACAAACACACAAAATCACGCACTTGATTTATTTAAATGGCTGTGGACAGAATCTGAATTATATACTGATGTGTATAGAAAAACATTATGGGTCAGTAAGAAAGATTAAAAGCTTAAAAGAAATGAAAGTTTTTGTTGAGCAAAGAAGCAGTAACTTGATCAAAAGTGACCGTAACGACATTTATAATGTTACAAAAGATTCTTTTGAACTTTCTATTCATCAAAAAAATCCTTAAAAAAATGTATCACAGTTTCCACAAGATTTTAAGGCAGCACCCCTGTTTTCAACATTGCTGATAATAAATGCTTCTTGATCAGCAAATCAGCATATTAAAATAATTGCTGAAGACTGGCGAATGGATGCCTGAAAATTCCGTTTTGTATCCCAGGAATAATCACAATATAAAATAGATCGAATGAAAGCAGTTATTTTATATTGTAATAATTTTTCACAATTTTACTGTTTTTATTGTGTTTTTGATTAAATAAATGCAGCTTTTGTGTTCATGAGACTTCTGTCCAAAACTTTTGAATGCTAGTGTATTAGGCAAATGCAAAATATGCTGATTTTAATCCTTTTCTCCACATGAAATTATAGTCCAAATTATACATCATTTATCTGCTGCGATTGGGGGGGTGGGGGGTGGGGGGGGGGGGAAAGCCGATCACGAATGCCATTTCAGAGCTGTTATCAGCTGCATCTGTTCTCCTATCAGCTTCTCATTCATTTTTGATTTCAATAATTTGTGGCAGGACGGCTTAGAGTTACTCCCTTCTGTCATTTCAGTCATAAATCTGCAATCTTTTAAAATATTCTTTTGTTCTGTTGCCTATTGTGATTCTAAAATTCTGGCTGTCTGCGCTCAAAGTGATTGTCAAAGATGTTCTTGTGAGGCTGTGTTTGGAATATCATATCATATATTCTACTCTTACTAACCCTTTTACTGTGTCAAATGAACCAGAAGAAGTGTGCAATATGGTCACTTCAGATGTAAAATTTAAAAAAATTTAATTTAAATTAAAACAACTTTACCTACAGTATGTGCTTACCCAAAGCCTGTGTTGTGTTGAGTACTATGAGTTAAACATCTAGGTTTTTGAACATGCAGTATTTGTAAACATCCAACCCCATTTAAATGCAACACCGCACAAACCTTTTTCTGAGGTCTGTGGATGAAAGTCAGATGAACAGAATAATTTGGTGTCCTAGTGGTTAAGCCTCAAAGCTGGTATGACAAAGGGCGAAGGTTCAAACTTTGGAAATGGAATAGAGATCTCCTGCAGTCCCTTATAACTCTTGTGCCCTTGAGTGAGTCAGTTTGCTTCTCATTGCTTTACGAGCAGGTAAATGTATAAAGTGTCTGCTAGGTGAGAAGGATAAGTAACAGAATACTAATACACATGTTCTTGTCAAACAATAGCGTATTTGCTAGTCTGTCCACCTAATATTAATAGAACTGAATGTATTTTTAAAGAAGTCTCTTATGTTCATCAAAGTTGCATTTATTTGATCAAAAAGTACAGTATAATCAGTAATATTGTGAAATATTATAGTTCACAGTAACTGTTTTGGGTTTAATATGTTTTAAAATGCAATTTATTCCTGTGAAGCAAGGCTGAATTTTCAGCATCATTATTCCAGTTTTCAGTGTCACACGATCTTTCAGAAATTATCCTAATATCCCCATTTACTGCTCAAGAAACAGCATTTATTTGAAATAGAAGCTTTTTGTAGCGTTATAAATGTTTACTGTCATTTTTGATCAAATGAATGCATCCTTGCGAAATAAAAATCATTTCTTAAGAAAAGTCTCACTGACCCTAAACTTTTGAAAACAACAATATGTAAAAACAAAAAACAATAAAAAATAAATAATGATAGTAAGTTAAATAATCAACCCGATTCCAAAAAAGTTGGGACACTGTACAAATTGTGAATAAAAACAGAATGCAATGATGTGGAAGTTTCAATTTCAATATTTTATTCAGAATACAACCTAGATGACATATCAAATGTTTAAACTGAGACAATGTATCATTTTAAGGGAAAAATAAGTTAAATTTCATGGCATCAACACATCTAAAAAAAAGTTGGGACAAGGCCATGTTTACTACTGTGTGGCATCCCCTCTTCTTTTTCTAACAGTCTGCAAACGTCTGGGGACTGAGACAAGTTGCTCAAGTTTAGGAATAGGAATGTTGTTCCATTCTTGTCTAATACAGGCTTCTATTTGTTCAACTGTCTTAGGTCTTCTTTGTTGGATCTTCCTCTTAATGATGCGCCAAATGTTTTCTATGGTGAAAGCTCTGGACTGCAGGCGGCCATTTCAGTACCCGGATCCTTCTAAGCAGCCATGATGTTGTAATTGATGCAACATGTGGTCAGGCATTGTCATGTTGGAAAATGCAAGGTCTTCCCTGAACGAGACGACATCTGGATGGGAGCATATGTTGTTCTAGAATTTGGATATACCTTTCAGCATTGATGGTGTTTTTCCAGATGTGTAAGCTGCCCATGCCACCCGCACTCATGCAACCCCATACCATCAGCGATGCAGTCTTCTGAACGAGCGCTGATAACAACTTGGGTTGTCCTTGTCCTCTTTGGTCCGGATGACATGGCGTCCCAGTTTTCCAAATAACTTCAAATTTTGATTCGTCTGACCACAGAACAGTTTTCCACTTTTGCCACAGTCCATTTTAAATGAGCCTTTGCTCAGAGAAAACGCCTGCGCTTCTGGATCATGTTTAGATATGCCTTCTTTTTTGACCTATAGAGTTTTAGCCGGCAACGATGAATGGCACGGTGGATTGTGTTCACCGACAATGTTTTCTGGAAGTATTCCTGAGCCCATGTTGTGATTTCCATTACAGTAGCATTCCTGTATGTGATGCAGTGCCGTCTAAGGGCCCGAAGATCACGGGCATCCAGTATGGTTTTCCGGCCTTGACCCTTACGCACAGAGATTGTTCCAGATTCTCTGAATCTTTGGATGATATTATGCACTGTAGATGATGATAACTTCACACTCTTTGCAATTTTTCTCTGAGAAACTCCTTCTGATATTGCTCCACTATTTTTCGCCTCAGCATTGGGGGAATTGGTGATCCTCTGCCCATCTTGACTTCTGAGAGACACTGCCACTCTGAGAGGCTCTTTTTATACCCAATCATGTTGCCAATTGACCTAATAAGTTGCAAATTGGTCCTCCAGCTGTTCCTTATATGTACATTTAACTTTTCCGGCCTCTTATTGCTACCTGTCCCAACTTTTTTGGAATGTGTAGCTCTCATGAAATCCAAAATGAGCCAAAATTTGGCATGACATTTCAAAATGTCTCACTTTCAACATTTGATAGCTTATCTATATTCTATTGTGAATAAAAAATAAGTTTATGAGATTTGTAAATTATTCCATTCCTTTTTTACTCAATTTGTGCAGTGTCCCAACTTTTTTGGAATTGGTTTTGTATATTATAACATGTAAATGAATAGTTTACACTTTCATCACCTTAAAGTTTGTATAAGAATATTTTTGTCAGTTTATGCTTCAATTTTAGCATATTTTAGCAAATGCACAGATTTTAGGATCAAATCTGATTGTAAGAGTGTTTTCTAAATGAGGCAGCAGGTTTGTACTGAATGTCCTGGTAGCTTTGCAGCATGATTTTG